>VDFB02086081.1:303408187-303461394 GCA_007258455.2 Sequoia sempervirens | reverse complement strand
TATGTAAACTTCTAATTTCATCCTCACATATAATTAAAATAAGTTATTTATTTAATTATGAAATTCATTCTCAACTCATTCTTCAAATGGCAACCTTCCTTTAGTTCTAAATGAGAAAAATTGAAGAGGAAACCTTCTATTTCTCTCTCACCTTTCAAAAATCTCTTACCATTCATCCTGACAAGGTTGATTTGAACCGTTAATCATGGTAGCCAATCAAATTCTTTCAAAAACTCTTTAAATACATGTGCAAATCCAAGCATTGGTTATAAACACACACGGACGAACAAATATACACAATTACGCTTACGCATTTGCATCTTTAGCATTTCAGCAATATTCATATCTTGGCAATAATAATCTTATCATAGCATAGCATAATCTTGCATTTTAGCATAGTATGCATTTTAGTTTAAATCTAATTCTTTAGTAGTCCATTTAATTGAGCTTGGAATATTAAATCTGAGATCAACTTGAACCAACAAAACGCTGGAGATAGAGAGCAATAAAACAACTTCGAAGAAGCTGCCATCAAGAGTTTGTTTAATTTTCTTTCAGTTTCTTTGATATAATGTTTTATTGAATTTGTTTTGAATCCTTTATAACAGGCATATTTTCATACACACAGGTATCAATTCCCAAACCACCTTTGTCTTTACTTGGTTTTTGTCCTGCAAGTAATTCTTCAAGTTTACCAGAGCTAGATTTGAAATTATTCTCATAGATTTTTCCTTCTCTAGTTCCACTCTTAAGTTTACTATCTCATGTTCAAGTCTAGAGAATTCATCAAACTTGTTTTGCACCATTGTATACAAACATTCTTCAATTCTCTTCTTCTCTTCTATTGTCACTTTTAATCCAATTATTTCTTGTTTCAACTACTTACTCACTTCTCTGTGTCTTTCCTTGAATTTCTTCAACTTGATCTTTTTAAATTTCTAGCACATTCTACTTCCGCACTGAACAGATTCTCTTCAGACTTTCTTCTTCTACTTTGTCAAGATCCTCAAGAGCGGTCCGAGCTCTCCTTTATCCATCTAGACAACCTTCTCAGATCCCTCCTAGCGGATTTCATAACACACCAAGGAACCAAAAGCTCCTGGTCAATTGTTAAACAGACATAGGACAACCCAGGAGGGGGTGAAGTAGGGTTGTCATAAAATTCCGTTCTACACGCAACACTTATCACTTCCACAACCACACTATTATGTTATTAAGTAAGAGCATGAAACACAAATATCAAAAAGTGAATCAACATAATGAACACCAAAATTTTTACGTGGAAAACCCAATAAGGGAAAAACCACGGTGAGGGTTAACTCACAATATAAAGAGATTATAAAACTGAATATAGAAGCTCACTACCAAGGGCTCACTCCCTAGAAGAGGACTCACTTTCCAAGTACAAAGGCTCACTGCCTATAGAAATGACTCATTGTCCAATAAGGAGGCTCACTACCTACAAATACAAAAGAGAACAAAAGATCCACCATAGTAATTAACACGCATCCAAAACTTTGAATAAGGATTGCCAAAACCTTTAGCTCACTTCCTTCAAGAATCCAACACATTAAAGAACTGTTGTCTCAACTCACTCACACTCACACTCCTACTCTTATGATTTGTGGCTCACTTTCATCACTTTGCATCACATTGTCATTCAACTCTTCACAATTTGACTTGCTTTTATACCATCCCCAACCTTAGAAACTTTCTCCAAAGTCAGCCACAAATACCTCATTTCATAAATTCAAATTAGGTCACCAACTCAACATTCCCATGGTGGAAAGGAATGAGAGTGGACCAATAAAAACATTTTTCAACAAAAATAATATCTCAAATCAACCACACGCTTCTTTAATTAAATTTTATTCTTCGAATGAAGTGCAAACACCAGGTTGGCCACACCTATTGAAAACATAAATGAACATTGTGTAATATAGGGGTATTTTATACTCACGAGTTCTCTTTGTTTAGAGAGCCTCATGGGGTGAACTGCCCTAAACTACTTCAATGGAACAATGGCAAGAGTTTTAGAATTCAAAAGAGCAGGTCACAAAAACTTTCTAGAAAAACTAACAAGCTCTCCGTCAAAGGACGTCAGTGTAGAAAATGAATGACAGTGCGGCGCACTGGTGTCTCATACGGACTAGAAAGTGAGTTTATCTCGGAAAATGGCTAAAGTGACTACTTCTACTTGAACTGCTAAGAAATATTAAAATGCAGGAAAGTGACAGAATTGAAATAGAGTGAAGTAAAACTAATAAAGATAATAAGAAGAAAGGAAAGAAATATTTACAACCACGCGAGTGATGAAGCCTCTACCAAACAAATGTCTTCAAAACCTTTGTGCACAATATATAGAGAGAATGTTGGGGTTGTATAGGGGTTTTCCTCAGTCAAACCCCTGTTTTGGTGTTCCCACCTCCACAAATAGCCAAAAGATAGAGAGAAAGAGTGTGATGAACAAAGCGTGTGGTGAAAGTAAAACTCGCTCAGGAGTAGAACCCACACCACCAAATAAGCGTGTGATAAAAGAAAACCCCTCTCAAGGAGGAGAACCCATATCACCAAGTAAATATGCAATTTAGATAAGGGATATGGAATCCCAAAATGCTCACAAGCATAAGGCAAGGGAAATAAAGTTGCAAAGAGTGTTGTAATGGAAGCTTGAGAGAGCTTGGAGTTGCTACAATAAGTTGTTATGAAGCTGTGCAAAATGCTAGAGATTGGAATGAAGCTAGAGTGAAGCTAGAAAATGGAGGAAGAGTTGCAAATGAAGTGAAAAGAGTGCTTTTAAGAAGCAAAAGAAAGCTTCGTGGGAGATTACAGAGAATCCTGAGCCATTTCCACTGACAAAATTAGCTAACAAGTGGAAAACATGCTTAGAAACGGTGGTATGAGCATTTACATGTTGTAGGGCGCTAGTGTGGTACATGGACATTTGCGCGATGTGCTAGTGTTTGGACATGTCACACTACAAAACAACATGAATAGGAAAAGCACAAAGTTCAACGAAAAGTTAACACACAAAGGTGGCTACTAAAAAGGGGTGTTGGAGCATCTTGAGAGGGAAAAGGCTAGTGCAAGGGCTAAAATGAGCCTACTCAAGATGCTAATGGAGTGGAAACCAAAGCAAAAGCAAGAATGTACACGAAATTGAGAGGGGTGCAATTTTATGTACATTTTTCCCCCACTTTAGCAGGCATATGAATCTACATTAATATGCATGCTAAAGGAAATCTACTAAACATAAATAACATCACATGCCAAATGATACTGTAGAGAAAGCAAATAACTCTTCAAACCATGTAAGCATGCCCCCAGGTTGAAGACCTACAAAACCAACACATTAGACAAGAAGAACCTGCACCAGATAGCAACGTTAGAACATAAAAACCCACTAAAGGATTTGAGTCAGCAAGTGAAAGATACCTTGATGTAAAAGGTTGTCTCAATACTATGCGTCATCCCCAAACAATACAAAGAAGAACTTTAAGATGAAGAAAGGAAGGGCATATACTCAAGATGAAGAAGATGCATGTCTTCGATCTAGTATATACAAAAGAGAAGAGAGATAGGAATGAACAAAGCACATGGTGAAAGAAAAACCCGCTCAAGAGTAGAACCTGCACCACAAAGTAGGAGTGATAAAAGAAATTGTCGCTCAAGGAGGAAAATCCATATCACAAAATAAAAGTGATAAAAGCAATCCCCACTTAAGGAGGAAAACCTGTATCACAAAGTAAAAGTGATAAAAGCAATCCTCGCTCAAGGAGGAAAACCTGTATCACAAAGTAAAAGTGTAAGCACCTCACAGGCCCACAGACCTTCCCCCAAGATCTCTCACATGGAAGAGGCCAAGAAATTTCCTTACAAACCCGCAGAACTACAAGGAAGGTATCCTTCAAGAACTCTCACATGAAGGAAACCCCAAGAAAGTGCCCTACAGACTCACAAACCTGTGGGAGAGCCATCCCCAAGATCTCTTGTATGGAGGAAGCTCAAAGGAAGTGACCTACATGGTCTCATACCTGTAGGGAGGTATCCCCCAAGATCTCTCACATGGATGAAACTAAAGGAAGCAAACTCCACAGAGTCAAAAAGCGACGACACGTCTATCTACAGATAGAACATGTCAAAAAATGGTCTTGTAGGCGAGTAAGAAGATAGTCACACAAACCGTCGATAAGTTGGAAATATTTCAAAGGGGTCCCTCAGGAACCCGGCATGAAAAAATAGGGGTCCACTCAAGGTTCGCACTATTTTAAAAGTGAGGTCTAGTCAAGTTTCCCCCAAGCTAGACACAAAGTTATGAAATAGGTCTAGTCGAGCTATCCCCAAGCTAGACGTGAAATAATTCATTTGAGATAAAAAAATTCAAAGGGGATCCCTCAGGAACCCTTCAAGAGAAAAGGGATCCACTCAAGGGACATTTCATTTGAAAGATATATAGAGAGAGAGGGTCCTTAAGAAGGACACACATCTCTAGAACAGGCTATCACTACCCCCTAGCATGCAGGGGAGGAGAACCATGAAAATATACAAGATAGAGGTAAACCTCAATATCACTTATCATGCAAAGAAAGGGTAGGTGCATTAATAGATGGCATCTAAATCATGAAGTTGTTGTATTTTATCCTTCAAGGCCTTACATTCACTAGTGGAATGACCAAGCACTCGATGGTATGCATAGAAAGAATGTTTTCCTTCATCATATTTATGAAGTCTATTATGTGTAGGAGAAGGAAGAGTGATTAAGTGGCCTTTTAGAAGCCACAAAAAAATACGCTTTTGTTTAGATAAAGAATGAGGAGAAGGAAGCAATCCTTTCTCTTGTGGAGAAAATTTTGACTTCTTACAAGAAGAAGAAGAAGAAGGCACGAAGATAGAAGACAATGGGGGAAGAATATTTTCAACAGGATGAGGTTGAGAATAACTCATGTCACTCAACCATGGCTTCCATTTAGATTGTTCCTTCAAGCAACCAAGTCCCAAAGTATGCTTATGGGGTGTGAATTCTACAGGGACTTGAATGCCTTGTTCATTACGCCCACAACCTTTATGCTCATAGCCATATTTAGAGACAAGCTTAAAGTCAAGGCCATAACGTGTTTGCAAGTCTTGAGAAGAAGGGGGATCCTCATAAAGAGCATTGTCCCAACAACGGGGATCACATTCCTCTATGGGATCACCATCATCCTTATTAACAAGACTTTCAACACTATCCTCTTTAGTTGAAGCATAATCCTCTTCCTCAGAAGGAGGATCAATACTAAGAACATTACAATTTGAATCCACATTATCCTACGATGCAGAAGAATGACCATCTTCAATAGTGTGTTTCGGTGATGTTTTCGGAAGGTCTAAGTGGATTAGGTTGACTTTATATTCCTGAATGAAGGAATCTGTAAATTTTAGAGCACCCCAATCATCACCAAGACATGCATTTTCTTGAGAAGAGGTAGGAGAAAATGTAAGATTTCTTCTTTTAACAGGATCTTCCTTAGGGACATTTATCTCAAGAGTATCCTTTGTAGTAGGTACTACAAGAGTAAACATCGACACACTGGAAGATACTGAAGGAGTAAGAGTAGGCACAACCAAATCATGGCCAGCAGTTGCCATCTCACATAAGTGCATAGCATCAAGGTCAGCCTTGACTATGGCTACTTTATTATTGCAAATGAACTTAATAGATTTATGCAAGGTAGATGGGACTGCACCCCCATAGCATGAATCTATGGTCTACCAAGAAAAAGGTTATATGGTAATTTTTCTTCCATAACATATACAATGGTAGGTACAGTAATAGATCCAAGCTGCAATGGTAACACTATCATACCTAGAGCTTGTCACAGAACATTATCAAACCCACCAATAACAACAGAAGAGGCATTAAGGGAAGATGAGTCAATATTAATCTTAGGAAATAAATAAATACTACACACATTGAGTGTCGAACTGGCATCAACGAGAGTACGCCTAATACTAATTTTATTAATATTGTTGACTATGATCATTAAAGGATCCGCTTGCTTTTGTACTTCTGGAGGCGGGAGCTCTTGTGGATAGAACATGATATTTGGCAAATTTGCACGAATATACGCCATCAATGCATTAGCATCCGTCCTCCTAGTGGAAGAAGGGAAGTGGATCTTTTGCAAAGCTTACTGAAGCAAGTCCCATAGTGAGATCCTATCTAGAGTAACATGAAGTTGCTCAACAAGATCGTAATCACGAGGTGCTTTAGTTGTAGGTTTAGGTGCTTGAGGAAGACTTGGTTTTTTATTCATTTTATTTTCATAAGTATGGGCTACCACTCTATAAGAGGAAGCCTTAGAAATATTAGGAGAGTTATTATCAAACGAAACATCATTAATAGAACAAACCCTTTTAGAAGAAGGGCTAGTTGGAGTCACGTAAATGATCAGTTTCTTAGGCCTTTAAGGGGCAGCAAAGACATAGACTATATTTATTGAATCATCACAACTAGTAGAATTATTATTTGAATACATATTCTCAACATCAATCCAAACAAGATCAAATGTGGAATAATTATACAAAGAAACATTCTCAACATCAATCCAGGGAGAATCAGATGTGGAAGGAGGTTCATCATTCACCAATGCATCATCTCTAGAAGAGAGTGCATTGGAATGAAGGAAAGGTTCATCATTCACAAATGCAATGTCTCTAGGAGAGAGTGCATTGGAATGAAGGGAAGGTTCATAATTCACAAATGCAACATCTCTAGAAGAGAGTGCATTGGAATGAAGAGAGGTTAGAGTAACATTAAGGAAGGTATCAATGATTTCATCTTCTTGTAATAAAATATCCTCTGAAGTAAGAGGACTTTCATGAGAAGGATCAAAGATACCAAGTGACATGGGAAAATCCAAGTCACTATCACATGCATGAAATGGAATATCATTAACACTTTGAACAAAATTATACACTGAACTAATAAAATAAGATATTAAATTCATTACGATTTTTTTTGATATTTTCTATGTTCTAGTAATTCGTGTTTTCAGAGGTCTTTGAAGTGGAATTTGAGGTCAGAACTTGTGTCGGTCCCTAAAATTTGATTGTTGAAGGCACTAGTATTTTAGGGACTAAATTAGTTCTCTCGAAGACCTTTCCAATGGTACAAATGATTCTAAATTCTGAGCACCGAATCAAAAGTTATGACCCCACCAAGTAGGGGTAAATAAATTCCTAGTTTTTTGAAGAACACTATTCTTCACGTTGGGTTCACCAAAATGTAATATAGGGGGATTCGCTACTCACGAGTTCTCTTTGTTTAGAGAGCCTCATGGGGCAAACTTCCCTAAACTACCTCAATGGAACAACGACGAGAGTTTTAGAATCTGAAAGAGTAGGTCACAGAGACTTTTTGGACAAACTAACATGCTCTCGGCCAAAGGACATCATTGCAAAAAATGGACGAAAGTGCGGCACGCTGGCATCTCAAAGGCGCGCTAGCGTCTTGTACAGACCAGAAAGTGATTTTATCTTAGAAAATGGCTAAAGTGACTACTTCTACTTGAACTGCTAAGAAATCTTAAAATGTAGGAAAGTGATAGAATTGAAATAGAGTGAAGTAAAACTAATAAAGATAAGAAGAAGAAAGGAAATAAATACTTACAACCACACAAGTGATGAAGCCTCTGCCAAACAAATGTCTTCAAAACCTATGTGCGCAATATCTGGAGAGAATGTTGGGGCTGTATAAGGGTTTTCCTCAGTCAAATCCCCATTTTGGTGTTCCCACCTCCACGGACAGCCAAAAGATAGAGAGAAATAGTATGATGAACAAAGTGTGTGGTGAAAGCAAAAACCCGCTCAGGAGTAGAACCCGCACCACCAAATAAGCATGTGATAAAGGCAAACCTCACTTGAGGAGGAGAACCTATATCACAAAAGAGGTGATAAAAGCAAACCTCGCTTGAGGATGAGAACATATATCACCAAGTAAATATGCAATTTAGATAAGGGATATGGAATCCCAAGATGCTCACAAGCACAAGGCAAGGGAAATAAAGTTGCAAAGAGTGTTGTAATGGAAGCTTGAGAGAGCTTGGAGCTGCTACAACAAGCTGTTATGAAGTTGTGCAAAATGCTAGAGATTGGAATGAAGCTAGAGTGAAGCTAGAAAATGGAGGAAGAGTTGCAAATGAAGTGAAAAGAGTGCTTTTAAGAATCAAAAGGAAGTTTCTCGGGCGGTTATAGAGAATCATGAGCCATTTCCACCTACAAACTTAGCTAACAAGTGGAAAACATGCTTGAAAATTATCGTCTGAGCATTGACACATTGCAAGACGCTAGTGCGGCGCACAGACATTTGTGTAGAGCGCTAGTGTCTAGACACATCACACTACAAAACAACGCGAACGAGAAAAGCACAAAGATCAACAAAAATTTAACATGCAAGGGTGGCTGCTGAAAAAGGGTGTTGGAGCATCTTGAGAGGGAAAAGGCTAGTGCAAGGGCTAAAATGAACCTACTCAAGATTGTAATGGAGTGGACACTAAAGTGAAAGCAAGAATGTACACGAAATTGTGAGGGGTGCAATTTTATGCTTATACACATTGATGTACATGCCTCCCAACAAGAAGATAACACACATAATCCACAACACGCTTCATTATGCATGAGAATGCATCTCATATTTCTTCAAATACATCCACAGCAAATTCAATATGCTTCAAACTCTGAACATCTTTCACCAGTCCATCTGAACTGTGCAAACTTATACTAAAACACTGAGACATAACTTCTGAATCACCAAACTTCAACCTTCTTTGCCAAAACCTAGATAACACCATCTCAAGGCATATCCCAGATCCACAAGATCTAAAGCAAAACAACAGAGAACTACAGAGCAAAAAAATTTCTCTCAGTCCACAGAAGATCAACTCTACCAAAACAATTCACACACCGTGAACGTAACTTTCATGTACTATCACACTAGAAGCTAAAACTTAGGGTATATCCCCACAAGATCACCATTATCAAATAATCAGATTTGCACAAGCATAGGATCAACACAAGAGAAATGCAAAGCACATACTGGAGCACATTCTGAACACATTCATCACTTTGACTTCTCTTATTTATTAATTTTCTCAAAGCACTTGGAAACTCATCAACACAACACATCTGCAATGACATAAAAATAACTCCATGTACTCACAACATCTCAGTAGCATCTCAGCTATAAACGTAGAATCCACAACATACTAAACCGTGTTGACATCAATGACAACATTAATGACAAAACCACTAGACTAGCTCATACTTGCAACAGATATCAAGACAACTCACTTTTCTTGGCTTGATAGACTCCTATTATCCAGTTTACTATAAGTTTAGAGTCACCTAGGATATGAAGGAATTTTACTCCTAGCACGATCACAACACATAAGCCAACAATAAGGGCTTCATACTCGACGATGTTATTGGTACAAGGAAAATCTAGTCGAAAGGATAGAGGAACTAGTTTACCTTTGGGGGATATCAAAACCACACTAGCTCCAAAACCATTTTGACACCTCAATCCATCAAAATACATTTTCCATTCAAGGTCATGATCAATTACAAAAATATTTTCATTAAGAAACAAATCCAACCCTAGAAAGGAACAATATGAGGGAGCATCTTCCAGCTAATCCACAACTGCTTGACCCTTTATTGACTTCTGAGTAATGAAAAATATGTATAACTCAGAGAGCAGCATAACCCATTTCACTAATCTTCTAGCCAGGTCGACGCTAGAGAACAGATGTTTTGAGAGATCAATTTTTACTATGACGTGCATCTCAACATGGAGAAGATAGTGTCTCAACTTCTGTGTAGCCAAGACGAAAGTGAGGCATTGCCTCTCCATGGAGGAATAATGAGTTTCATAGTCAACTAGAACGCAACTAATGTAATAGACCGCTCTCTCCTTCCCTGTGTCATCATATTAAGCCAAAAGAGCTTCCAAAGCATATGGTGATGCAGTAAGGTAAAGTAGAAAGGCTTTGTCTTGCATAGCCGACATCAATACAAGAGGATTGGCCAAATAGGTTTTGATTGACTCAAAATATTTTTGACACTCTTCATCCCATATGAAGTGAACATCTTTTTTCAATAAGTGAGTGAAAGGAAGGGTACGATTAGCCAAGTGAGCTATAAATCTACAAATTTCCTAAATCTTCCCCTGTAAACTCTACAGCTCAATGATATTCCTTAGTGGAGGCATGCTAACAAGGGCATCAATCTTATTTGTATCAACCTCGATTCCACGGTGAGAAACTATAAACTCCAAAATCTTGTCAGCGTCGACATCAAAGACACACTTATGAGGGTTTAGTCTCATCTTATAGAGTCAAATCCTTTCAAAGATAAGACGAAGGTTCTTCAAATCATCTTGACGGGTTATTGATTTCACTAATATGTCATCAATGTAATCTTCTAAGATCTTGTGGATAAAATTGTGAAATATTAGGGTCATCACTCATTGGTAAGTTGCTCCTACATTCTTTAATCCAAAGGGAATGACCACATTGTTGGAAGATGAATTACTCTGAGAGGGGGGGGTGAATCAGAGTAATATACAAATTTTCAATTAACTTAAAAAGGCCGATATAAATGATGACCTTGAAAAACAACAAAATGAACCCACTTAATTTACAAAGTGAACTCTAACACATCAAAGAGATTTTTAGCAAAATGATAGATTGACAAAAGACAGTGTCAAAGCATGTTATTAATTGTTCATGTAAACTTGATTGAACAATTCCTTTTAATGCTTTATTTTCACAAGACTTCATGAACACTTTCATAACAGAATGAAATAATTAGTCAAGTATCAGAGCATTGCATGAGTTGTATTGATTGATTTGAATGATTGATATGAAATGTTGCATAACAATGGCGAATATGAAAGATTGATAATTACGCATTTGACAACATATCAAAATCAGACACATAAAAACACCACATAACACATAATTTTGTCCTGAGTGGAAAAACCCTCTAGGGGTATAAAAAACCACTTGAATAATTCCTTTTATTATTTAGAGCACCAACTCTGTTACAATTTAGGAGCACCAAGTCCTTTTAAAAATTCTAAATAATATCAATGATTCAAAGGGTTTCTCTGTTACAATTAAACCCACATATTTCTTTCAAACCAATACATCAAATATCCTACAGATTCATTGTTTGAATCTCTAAAATACTTGATATATTAGTCAATATTCCTGCATTATGTTTACAATAATTTCAATTACAGAATGTGTGCACAACCTTCTCAATATTGCCAACCACTAAACTCATGTTCCATCTCTGCTTTTATATACAAATGATCTCCTGAATCTTCAACAAAAAATCAAGATTACAATAACTGTTTTCTTCAACCGATTGCTTTTTAACTCTTTTACCACAATTGTTCAACTAAGATTTTAATAACATAACCCATAAGGGTTTTTCTTTTTCTTTTCAACAAATCAATCACAGTCAACAAAATAACTATCGAAGAAATGATATTAGTTTCATTCCTTTTAAAAATAATCCTCTTCCTTATCAAATCATTCCAAAATATTGTAAATACCTAATTATGCAATGAATAAATCAAACAAATACCAGATTGAAGGAGTCAACCACAACTTCCTAGCTAAAGGATCCATTATCACTTTCTTAACAACTGCCAAGCTCTTGTTGGCTCGTAGTTTTCTATCCATGCTTGTAACTAACTCATCTAACTCCTCAAGTATCGGGCAAGAAGAACATGTTTACAACTGTGAACAAAATATTCTAATGGCAGCGGCTAGGGTTTCACAAAACTATTCTAGCTTCTTGGATAAGCTATGCAATGCCCTTAGTCAAACAAAACAATCAATTGGAGTCTGATAATCAAAACACAATGAATAATTTTTGAATTCTGAGATACCCATAATACTGTTGCTACCAAGTCAATCACTCAACCATAATAAAGAAACAACCTTATTATGAGTTGTCAAATACACAACACCAAAAGACACTGCCACATTTTCTATCGCTACCAATGTGACCATATGCTTGTCACGTGGTGATTTAAAATCACATAATATAAATTGATAGATGAAGCACACCGATAAATATATAATTTCACATGAAAAATTGATGGCTTGTATTTTAATCACCAAAGGCCGATAACATTTAAAACTTTAACCAATGTCAGTTATAATTCATAAATCCTTGAAGCCCGATAAATGTGACTTCATTTTTTTTTCTCATAAACACTTACCATTTGGAACCATAGGGACCCGATCACCTTTACAAAGCATATATTTTCTATGTGAAACACAAACCACCGATGCTAAAGTGACTTTAACAAAGATAGCTCTGTTATCACATTTTTAATGTAACCAAACAAAATGCAAACAATATAAACCTTCCTGTGCCTTTTTTATTAAAGGCTTATTTTATATGCCTCATTTGATGCCCAATCACTTTACAAGGTGATTTTTAGTGAAAAAATCATGTAGTAGGCCAAACAAATATCATTAGAACCATCAAACAAGTGACATTTCTAGAGCTCAGTATGAATTCAATGCTTCCAGGTAATGTGAGTTCAAGATGGCTTTAGAGACTTTAGAAAGACTTGAGTGCAATGATGTCAATAAGCCAAGATTCATAGAACAAAGTGAATCAATAACCAAACTGCATGAATCCTTAGAGAGTGTAATTGCTTGTTAAGGAAATATAAATAAACAATGAACTAGAATTCATGTGTCATATCAATCAACAAGTCATAACCACTTATACCATGAAGATAGAAAGATGCCAAGATGATATAGATGCCAAACCAAGATCAATCTAATAATATTAATTGAAATAATATACATGTCAAACTGAATATCCTGAACCTGTTGCAAGATAATTTTGAATGACCTATAATAATGCTTTATCACACTGTCAATAACCATAACTATCTGAAGATATATTGCAATAATAAATCTAAACCAGAAGCCACATCAGTAATATCATCATAAACATATGCAAATGAATATTTGAAAGTGAAGTAGCATCAAGATTCTATAACCTCTGAATCATGACCAACATATCATGAATGCCATCAATAAAGTGTTTCAATTATTTAATGTAAGTATATGAGGACCTATAAATACCATAGCACCATTTGTGACTTTGTCATCAAGGACAAACAATAGAGGGGTGAGAACAACACGCATAATAGAAACTACCCCACGGGGTGGTGAAGGTTGTCTTGTATTGATCATATGGGTTAATACGGATTTGATTGTAACCCGAGAATCCATCCATGAAAGATAGTAATGCATGGCATGCAGTCGAGTAAAAAATCATATCTATATTAGTCAATAGAAAATAATCCTTAAGAGAAGCCTTGTTAAGGTCATGGAAGTCGATACATATACAAATATGGCCATTAGGTTTACTAACAACAACTATATTCAAAATATAGGGGGAATAGTCAATCGGACGAATAAAGCTAGCATTCAACAATTTCTCTATCTCAGTCTTGACCTAAGCATGGGGACATAGGAAAATATTGTAGACCACTATAGACTCATCAATATCGAGCATATCCTCATACGTCCAAGCAAAGATATCAGGATGGGAATGTAAGAGATCAGAGTGTTTGTCTGCTTCTTTTGAACAGAGACACTTCCCGATCTTGATCACTTTGTTCGAGGATTTAGGATCCATAGAAAATTCAATAGTATCCCCTTTAAGAAGGGAACTATGGTCTTCAGAATGAGATATTGTGACATCATTACCAACGTTAAATAGAGGATCTTCCTCATCAATACTCAAAATAGACTCTCCAAAGTACACTTGACTATGCAAGCGATATGGGAACCATTTCTTGTGATGATAAGAAGGCAATGGGGAATAAGCACCTAGAAATTTCTCTAGCACTTTATTCAAACAGAAGACATCAAGAGGGACCTTCTTGGCCTACTTGTTTTCCTCTATTAACTCAGGATGAACCAGGCTTAGTGGGTCAGCTGAGATCATATTAACACTCCACCAAGGCTTTGTTTTGGATTATTCTATAGAGCATCACAAACCTAGATAACATTGTCATGGCTTGAATTGGATAGGGACTTTAATTCCTTGCTCGATGTGCCCTATGCCTTTCTGCTTATAGCCATATCGAGAAGCAATGATCCGTGGACATTTTTAGTGAAAATTGAAGTGTCTCATTTCTAGAATCTACACCATCGAAAGAGCTTCATCGCCCGTTCCAACGCAACCTCAAATGGAGGAAAAAGGAGTCGCTTTGGTATTGAGAGCCGGGCCAAACCTTAATAAACTGATCTTTAGAAGCGGAAAAATGATGTCATCAAAACTTGTTGAAGTTAGCATCATCGCGAAAGAGCTTCGCCGAGATGATTCTCGACAACGCTCGCTTCTGCCAAAATCCGGCATCGTGATAGAGTTATCGCGGTCAAAGTTTCCACTTGACTTGTTGAGGTGGACCGCACGGGATGCGACGCATCATTCGCATTATGGATAGTGAAGCCGACCAATGACATGTGGCATCTTTGTCAGCATTGTACGGATGAATCAAAATCTAAAACTGGCAGTCCGCACACCACCATCATCATCCGAAGAGTTACCGCTACGCTCATCCACGCCGGCAAGACGCACAAGATCCACGCTATTCGGTAATCGGCCAGTAACAATGTTCCTCCCTGGTAGCGCACGTATTCCCTCCCCGCCAGGTGTTCATTATTTTGTTAGCAAAAATTTTTACCTACCATGTGGAACTCGACTCTCAACCTAGGGTTCGTAAGATTTTCGCTACCTAAAACCAAAACAACATCCGCTACTATATATAGTAGCGCTTTGTTTTGTTAAAACAATAGATTTGTTTGTTGAAAATCCACCATGGGTTGGAACCCAACCAAGGCTAACAAAACTTTTAACCACCCAACGCGTTTAGTCTCGTTTCATATTTGAATGGCACCGATTGGTTTTGATGTGTTTTTCAAAAACCTAATGCCCTAAATAAATAAATAAATAAAACAACCCCCAAATACAAAATAAAAACAAACAATAATCTTTTTAAAGATTAAATGAAAAACCTCCAAAACAACAAAGCCCGAGAATGAATAATTGGAAGGGCTTAAATTAATTTAGGGGATTTATATGCAAATAATGGAGGATATTGTTGAAGATTATATGTAAAATAGGGAGATATGGGAAATATTGTAAATCAATTGGTTAGTAACCAATTTGAGAAATTTTTATGTATTTAAAGGGGAGAGAGGAGTGAGTTGGGTACTCATAATTTCAAGGAAAGCAGGTGCCACAGAGGAGTTCTAGGAGATTCTTGGAGCCATTTTCGCATAATCGAGTATGGATATGTCACGGGCTACTTTGATTTGAGATTAATTGATCGACACTCCATTGAGCGACCTGAGACGAGTCAATTTAGACGAACTCCTAATCGTTCAATCGCTTGCACTTCTCTTCTCCTCTTCCTCATTAATTCCCTTCATTTTGTTATTTCCTTTAAGTTAATTTTTGATTTAATTAACTTTGGAATAATCATTGTAAAAAAAAATTAAGCATTCATTTCTCAATTTAGTCTATATCCTATACGATCAAGCGAGCTCATATCCAAACCTGTAACGAGTTTGCAAAACTTTGGGAGGCGGTGGTTCCACTTAGAGCATCTCATTCCACCAATGGATTTCAAACATCTCTACGGGTGTACCTCCACCTTCTTTACCAGGCTCACAAATATTAACCTCTTCTGCATAAGGGGGAATATTCTCCTCCGCATAGGAAGGAGTGATCTCTCACATAGGATCACACTTCTCCTCCTCTATGGGAGCATCATCTACCTTTGCGTCAAGGGTACCTAGAAGGTCTATGCAAGAAGGGTTTTCCTTGTATTATGCAATGAATAATTCAGAGAAGTTCAAGGAGCCCCAATTGCCACCAAGGAAAGCATTCAATTGGGAAGTAGGCGAGGGAGACTCAAGGTCCTTTGCTTTAGGTGGTTCTTCATTTCCAACACTCACTTTAGGAACAACTTCCACACAGGTTATCGATGAAGAACAGGACACAACATCGGCAGTCAAAGATGGAATACAATTCTTGAGAGTAGACACAACTAAAGCACAACCGATAGCCGCTAGTCCACAGAGGTGGAAAACTTCCAGATCTACTTTAACTGTAACTACTCGATTATTTGCAATGAACTTCAAAGAACGGTGTAAAGTGGAAGTCACCACACCCATAGCATGGATCCAAGGTCTCCCTAAAAGGAGGTTATATGGTAATGGGCCAGGCATCACATAAACCAACATGGGTAAGGTAACGGGGCCTAGCTACAAAGGTAGTATTATCATAGCTAGAGCTTGGCAGTCGACGTTATCAAATCCACAAATGTACAAGGAGGAATCCCCTAAGGAAGATGAATCAATTTTAATTTTAGGTAATAGGTCCATACCAAATACGTTGAGAGTCAAACCAGTGTCAATGAGGTACACCTAATATTGATGTTGTTAACATTAATTATAATCATTAGGGGATCTGCTTGCTTCTACACATCTGGAGGCAGGAGTTCTTACAGGTGGAATGTGATATTCAACGAATATGAGCGAACAATGCATTAACATTTGTAGGCCTAGCGGAGGTAGGAAAGAGAATCTTTGTAAAGCTTCCTGAAGCATCTCTTGATAAACCGAAGTGGTCTAAAGCAAATCCCAAAGCAAGATCTTAGTTGGGGTAGCGCAAAGTTGCTCAACAAGATCATAATCACTTGGTGATTTGATCACAACTTTAGGTGTTGAAAGAAGGATTGGTTAAGAAGATGGTAAAGGAGTAGAAACAAATAGTTGTGGCATAGGGATGAAAGGTTGTTGATTCAAGTTTTGTCTATTACTCCTTGTAGGATATGTGTGCCCAACAAAATTATAAGATGGAGAGTCCATAGCTTTCACAAATCTTGAATATAGGTCTAATGAATTTCTATGACATGAAATCCCATAAATAGAAGAGTTAGTTGGGGTCACATAAATGATGGGTTTCTTAGGGCTCGAAAGAGGCATAAAGACCACCACCACATTTACTAACTCCTCAACCTGCCACAAGGAAATTTCTTTGGGAGATTTATAGAGAGGGGAGAGTGCTTCTAAGAATTCATCTAGAGCATCTTCCAACATATCGAAATATTCCTTAGAATAGTCATTATTACAAATGTGCAACATCACAAAGAAAGATCTGGCGTTCATGTCAGGTTCACCAAAATGTGATATAAGAGGGATTCGCTGCACACGAGTCTCTCCTTTCTTGAGAGATCACCAGGGAACGAACTTCCCTTATACACCTCAGGATTAACAAGAAACTAAGATTCAATTATGCTTCGGGAAAATCAACTAGAGACCCTAAGAGAGCAAAACTAGGATATTTTTGTTCCAAAAGAGGGAGCTCTTAGCCAAAAGACATCAGTGTAGTTTTTGGACACCAGTGTGGCACGCTATCATCTAAAGGATGCGATGGCATCCTAAGCAATAGAGAACTTAGGAACTCAAATGGATAGAGACTAGCTTTACTTCTACGTTCAGGTCTAAGGTGTGGTAAACAATATAACTAGTCAAAAAACCAAAAGTAGCAATGAACACAAGGATGGTGGAAGAAAGCTTACCTTTCCCTAGATGGTTGGATCTTCACTCCAAGTTCCTTTTTGTGACCTACACACAAAAGAACGAAGAGAAAGTTGTCGGGTGGCTATATGGGGGCTTGCCTTAGTCAAACCCTGTTTTGGTGTTTCCACCTCCACGGATAGCCAAGTTGTAAAGGAATGTAAAAGAAGTAAGCAAAGTGCATGGTGAAAGAAAAACCCACTCAGGAGTAGAACCTACACCATGAAATAGTAATTGAACAAGTATGAAAGGAAAGTGAAAGAGAGAGAGTGTTACCCATGGGCCTAGACCCTTTCCGGAGCACAAGGACACACTATTGAGTGCTTTCTTGAGAGTTGTTGTTGCTGCTAGGAGGACCTTAGTCTGGCATGGCTTTTCTTGTGAGAGCATTGCTATCAAAAGTGAAGAGAACTTTGAATTGGAGTAAGTGAATGAGAAAGCTTGAGTGATGTCTTCCAACCCCCAAATGTGAGCCAAAAAGGGGCTTTTAATGATTGCAAGGGTGACAAAGAGCCATTACTTTCATAATGTAACTATCAAGACATGTGTCTCAGGGGCTAGCATTCCAAATTTCGTGTTTTCAACTCAATAAACCAACAAGACGCTAGCACACCACATTGACATCTATGTGACGTGTGTGTGTCCAGAGCCTAGATTCTTGGAAAATGTGTCATTAGGCTTTTGTTGCTTAGCCACAAGTCTGCATGGAGTCAGAATCATGAAATTCTGACCCATGGTATTTTTTCATTAATGTTCTAAGTTGTCATAAATGCTAGGCAAGGATTCCAAAATGTGGAATTGTCCCTAGGTGCAATTCGGCGATATTATATATAGTACCAACATTTTCCCTTACTCTTTTTTCCTTTTGACTTAGATCTAGATGTACCTCTCGAATCTTCCCCTTTCTCTATGGCTTGACCCCTAACCGCCATTGCTTCTAATGTGGAGGTTTCTATGTTAGATTTACTTTGCACCTCTTCAAACAACAAAGCTCCCACAATAGAATCAAATTCAAGGGTGTCAATTGTACTAAAGCTAATAGAAGTGGCTAAGTGATTCCAGGATTCAGGAAATGAACAACATAATGTAATTGTCTTGTCTTCATCTTTGAATTTTACACCCATACTAGCTAATTGACATATACGAGTATTGAAAATATTTAAATGATCAACAATTTTTATACCTTCTTTCATTCACAAACTATATAGCTCCCTCTTCAAGTAGATCTGATTTGTCAAATATTTTGTCATATAAAGACTCCATTTTACTCCATAAGCCTACAGTTGTTTCCTCTCCAACAATATTGAAAAGAACATCATCTACTAAACACAACTGAATTGTGCTAAGATTTGTTGTACCAAGATCTTCCTAATCTTCATCAGTCATATTTATAGATTTCTTTGACTTCCTATCAACACTTTGTGTAATCCTTGTTGCACTAACAAATCACATATCTTGAGCTTCCATAGCTCAAAATTATTCTTCCTATTGATTTTTTCCACATCAAACCTTTCATTCAAAACCTTTTCCATTTGATGTTACAAAAAAATCACCAAATCCTAACACAAATACTGCAAAACAATTGCTTTGATACCACTTGTTGTGGAAATGGAAACATAAAACCCACAAAACTAATAATATTGCAACACAAATTATTTGTAAAGAAATAATGAAGAAACTAAAATGGAATAACAAAATAATAGAAAAGACACAAATTTATGTGGTAAAACCTTGACAATATACGAAGGAAACATCCATGGGGAAAAGTATCAGTATTCTTATTGCTCAGAGAAATTGATTACAACCTTCAAACAGTTGTTGCTCTTCAATTAAATCCATTACAATTAATTTAGCCTTTAAGGCAGCAAGACATATATAATATCTTCAACTTTTGTCAAACTTAGAAAAAAAACAACTTTGTTTTTATTGTTTTGTTTTTATCTTTTGTTTTATTCCTTTATCTTTTCCAAAGATAAACTCTGATTTCTTTCTAATTTATTGTTGTCATTATCCAACATGGCCAACCATGCCTCCTATTTTCCCCTCTAGGAATTATATCCATTGAGGAAAAACATAAGTCTTTGGCCAAGATTGGTATTAATTTCCTCAAAAGTGCCACTAGAACTACTCCCACAACTAGCATTAATTGGCCTTTCACCATTTTGGACAATGAATTTCATGAAGAAATTGAAGATATTATGAAATGTTATAAAATTTCCTCTTGAACTATTTTACATTTTAGAAATTTTAGAAACTTATGGTATTTGGAATCAATTATCTTACTAGTATAGTATTTTTTTATATTATCTCATTAGTGTAAATATTTGGTCCATTTTGTGGGTTATTTCCTCTACACTATAGTTTGTATGTTTGGCCCTCCTTCCTAAATCATTCCTCTATAATAATTTTCTTGAAATTTTATACAAAAAGTATGGCCCCTAGGTCAATTTTTATTGATAAAAATATACAAAGTTGATTAATTCATTGGATATTTAAGGAGTGTTACCATAATAATTAGAATAAAATTACCGACTCAAATTAAAAATCATAGCAATATCTATTAATATCTTCTAGGAATAATTACAAATTTAATGATACAATCAAGCATATATTTAATAAGTGCATACATAGTTACAACAGGACTTTGGGCCCCATCAATTGACATGTTAACTTTTCTAGCCAATAGTGCTACCACCTACACTCGCCATCATCATTTTCTTCTTTAAGCCCCTTAAGACATTTATGTGGTTAATATCTCAAAGTATTTGCCAAAAAATAATATAAACACACATGTAAATGTTTTTACAGTCTACATTCATCTTTCCATAGCTTGAAAACACATTAACTATAGATTGCATTTTCTATTCTACTACATGGAAGGATCAACTATAGCTTGAAAACACATTAACTATAGATTGCATTAACTATAGCTTGATATAAAACCTTGTAAATATCTTCTAAGATATAAAAAATTGCAAAAGTAATACAATCATACACATAATTAATAAATACACATGATCAATAATAATATGATCATGACCATGTAGCTTTTTCAAATATCTTGTGAGCCTGGCTTTCCTAAGGATTTACCACAAGTTGGAATTTCATTTTTCCAAGTCATAAGAGTTAGACTCCACATGGTTTATCTCACCTCTCATGTATACAAATATTTGGCTAAGATCGGGAGGTGCTTGCTTGCAATTGACAATAGAGGGACTACCAACTTAAAATCAATCCACATAGTGCAAATTTTTTGGATGCATATGCTTATGAAGCTTAGGAATATTCTCCAAAAACCAAGAATCTTCCTCATGAATATTGAAGAGATTCCCATCCCAAAAGTATAAGAGGCTAGCAATAGGATTATGGATCCCCATAATTGATCTCATTTTGTGCAACTTTGATGGTCTCCATAGGTAGGAGATCGCCATCCTCCCATTTAGAATAACCCTCCTTAGAGACACCTCAATTAGAAAAGAAGTTAGAAACCTAATTTTCTTCATAGTAGGTGCATTGAATTTATATTTCACTAATATAATCCAATAGACTGATATAATCCACAATCAAGTGATTGATAGCCCAACAAGGAGAATGAATTTTTTGAAGATAATTAAAAATAATTATAGAGTCTCCTTCAATTTCCGTATGTTGAATTCACATCTATGTAGTCGGGAAGATGCCATGAAACATCATGCTAGCCTCTACAAAATGATTAGTTTGAGTACCAAGGATGGTAGCATAAGAACCCATTTCTTTGCAAATATGATCTTTAAAAAGTCCTCTTACCAAAAATCCATCTCCAAACACTAACCAAAGTAGATGGTTTATAGGCACAAGCCAAGCCAAGGAACAAAAAGTGGTTTTGAAAATTATGGGCCCAAACTTGGCCAATATATTTCCACCTTAACCTATGTGTCCTACCTCATGAATGCACCTTGATCAATAAAATGCAATGTCTCCATTAGATTACTTTGACCCCTACAATCAAGGAGTCCGCCCAATCAAACTAAAAGTTCTATCTTGAAGCATTCAAATTCTCTTACATTCTCTTACACATAATTATTTTAGTCATCCAGAGATGATTAACCTGTGTCTCTTTGTAATCCCCAAGATAATTGGTCAATGTAACTCCTATGTGTCATAAGTGACAATGCAAGTGGTCAAATAAACCTTATAAAGGGAATCTCAATGTTCCTATCCAATGTGGTGTCATGACCCATTCCATGAGGGATTTGTTACCTATTTTAGCTACTAGCTCAAATAGGTAGAGTTGTTATATTTTACAAGTGAAAAGAAGGTACATTTTATTTATGCTATGTCACATTCATGTGCATAAATGGAAAATCAAAAGATTACATTACTACATTGTATTATGTAGATGCATATAACATAGGAGAAAATGCACAATATTTTCAAAATTGTAGTCTTTATTGACAATATAAATGTATGGTGTTTCACACAAGCCATGGAACTGACTGTTTTAATGCAAATAAAAGAAAAACTATACATTTGCAGATAAAAGAAATGCACATATAAAGATAGAGGACTCTTCATTGCCTAAATGATGAATCCCAATTGTCTATCTTGCATCAGCTTCAGTTCTTCACATTTTTCTAGTCTCCAGTTGTTGCTCCTTGTTGTTCCTAGGATTCCTACATGAGTGAGATGAGGTTTGGTTAGAGCAATTAAGGATCACCAATCAGTATATCTGCAAACATCTATAAACATATAGCTTGGCCTTAATCTACATTAAAATAGCTTGCATACCACAGATGTCCAAGAAAACAAAGTAATTAACATAAACATCCATCATGTGCTCTATTTTTATCTAATATGTTTTCTTCTTGTGTAGGTATAGGTGAAATCATTGTTGCTATTTTGATTCATCTGATCAAAGCATGTGGGATAAAATGTGTCTCCCACAAGGGTTGAGCCCAATGTGCTTTCCTTTTGTGTTCTAACAAGATAATCTTATAATGTCTTATATGACATTGTGATGCAATCAAGGATGAATCCATCATTCATAGTAGTGAGGTTGATGAATTTACTAGTATAAATGATAAATTGATGCTCAATAGAATTGTAGTGTCATAAAAACTAAACAATGGTACTCATCAAGTACAGTGACATAGAAAATGCCATCAGTGGTTTTACCAAAGCATGATGGTGACAGTTCAAGGGATCATGCTTGTGAAGCACCAAATAGTATTGTATATGCTAAGAACAGTGGGTCTTTGCCAATATAGTATGGACAATTCACCTTTTTATATTAAACAATCATCATTTGAACTACAAGAGCAAATGGATGCATAGATTTTCCAACTATGAAAATTTTCAAATGCTATTAAGCTTATGATGTATAGGCAGAGCCATAAATTATAAATTTGATAGCAAGACCATCATTTTAACATAAGAAACAATCTATATGATAGCTTTCATCAACAATAAACATTGTATGAATGATGGCATGTGTTCATTCAGACAATTATGACTTAGAGAATCATTGTTAGAAAACATTTTTCATATTTTATTAAGAAAGTGAAAGTGTAGAGGGTGAGGATAGTGTCATGAACATCGAGGAAAATTTTCTAATAGGACTATGTTTCGGAACTTGTCAATATTTATTGCTGACGTTAAAGCATTTGAACTAGAGGCCTTTTTTTCTTTTTGACAATCCAAACATTGGAGTTCACATACAACATTCTAAGAGTGTTCTCTATCATTATTTTACTAAGTAGATCAGGATATGGAATCAGTTTGTTTGGAACTAAGAATCGATTGAGGTTTAAACATGTCAATTTTCAAATGTAGTACAGAAGTAGCATTTTTCATGAATGCATCATAAATTAAAGCCTGTAGCATATATTCATTTCATTCATGAAATGGAAATGTAAAGATGCTTCTGTATAAGAGAAATGGAAACCTAGAATAGAAAGGTAGGGTCTCTTTTCATTTTCGGGAGGAGCAAGGTAAAAGCCACAAACCCTCATCCTGCAAAATATATGGGGGGTGCTATGGGTTTTTAAAACCCAAAAACTTACAAATTAACAAAGCCCTCAAGACCTACAAAGATATGTGAATTCGTGGCATGGAAATGCTTATGAAAGAAAAACCAAAATATGTCCATATTTTTGCAAATAGAGCTCGAAGTGAGTTTTTTAAGAACAAGTAATGAAGAAAAGAAATGTATTTCTTTTTGCAATTCGAGCCTTAGAGAAATTATTGCTCAGAGGAGAAAGAATGAACCCACATTTTCTATTTTCTTCCAAACCCTCAAGTTTTAGCATGACTGTGGCCATAGGAGTATGTAGAGGTAAAGGGCATTTTATGCATTTCTTCTAATGACAGCAGGATTTTCAGAATCTTTTCAAAATAAAAAAATCAAGAATCTGCAAGAAAATGAAGGAATAACACATAAATTTGCAAAGGCGTAGCTACAAAATTCATAGAATCCTTCATTTCTGTAGAAATTTCAAATGCCCAGAAAATATAAAGCCACGGCCTGTGGTTTTATTAAAATATTCAAATTTTCACACAAGAGAAGCATCAAGTATGAGCAACAAAAGGAAATTATTCATCATTTTTCGATAACAAAGCTCGAATGAGTGTATTCTCTACAAAAAATGAAATAAAAAGATTGAAAGAGCCTTCTTAGCTGCGGCCTAGAGAACCAAAGTCATGGTTTCTCTTTAAAAAACAACAAAATTGGAGGTAAATGCATAAAAGCACAGGAAAATGAAAATATGTTCATTATTCTACAAGTAGGCTCGAGCTCGAGTCAGCTTTCTTTTAAAAGAAATGTAATGAAACAACAGGGAATGCTTACCTAGGCATAAAAAGGTCATTATTTTCCAGTAATGTTGAAGAAATCCTCTCTGCAATCTCCATAGATCCGCCATTGAAGACCTTTGTTGAAAACCCTTGGCGGCACCCTAGAAGGTTTCCAGAAAGTTGCTAAGACAAAAATGAAAAGAATGAATGTTTTTCCCATGGGTTTGGTGTTAGGATTTTCTTTGCCCTAATTTTTCTACCAACAATATTTGGTACTTTTCACTTATGTTCTTAAAATATGCATACAACTAATGCCCTAGGCTAAGACTTTAAGTCTTATGCCTTAGGATTTGTTCCCCTCTATATGTTGTGTAAGTCTTTCAAAGACTTATGTTTTTCTTTTTAATTTGTCACATGGGTCGAGCCTTTCCCTAAATTTTGCATTCTTTTTTTGAAAAATGTAAAACATTTAACTTAAGTGATAATTTATAAATCGCTTAAGTTTAAATGTTCCTTTTAATGCAAAATGAAATACATTGAGTTTTCAATGCATGGTGAAGGGATATATGGTTATGGTTTAATTTATGATTTGCAAGCATCTTGGGGGGGGGAGGGGAGGGGGGAGGTGAGCGAGGGGGTTAGAGGAAGTTTGAAAACTTAAGGAAAGCATATAGGGAGCCTTTATTTACTTTTGGAGCACTGGGAGAAGATTTAGGCATCAGTTTCTTGTGCCTTTATGATAGGGTTGGTCAAACTTGACCTTTTCAGCCTATTGGAGTCTTTTTGGAGATGTAGTTGCTAGATTCATGGAATTTTGGGGGAATCTGACCCCAATCAGTTTTTAGTTCCTCTTTGGTGCATTTTGAGAGGGAATTGTGAGATATAGTCACTTTATGACTCATTGTACTTCTTCTTTATGTGGTTTTTGGACTTAGTGACTCTGGGAGTTCTTTGTCAAATTTTAGCATACTTTTGTAACTCATGTTTTGGATATGAAATATATTGAAGGCCTTGGATGCAATTGATATGAGATTTTCCTACTTGTTCTTTGCATTATTATGTACAATCAACTGAGTGATCAAGTTGTTTGTGAGGTAATGTGCATTTCCTTATAACTTTGTCTCAAATTTTAGTGCCTTTATGCAAAAATGTATGCTAATGCAAGTTGCAACTATGTCAGAAAAGTGTAAATGGCTTTTAACTATGAAGTTATCTTCCTCCTAGGAGTCTGAGCACTAAGACCTTTTTGTGAAGCACTTATGCAAAAGCATGCAGTAATAAGTTGTGCAAGTGTAATTTTTATCATTGTAGCAAGTGCATGAAATTCTAAGTTTCATAGTCCTTTTCAGTTAGGTGTATCACCATTTTAATATCACCTTCAACTTTTAGTTTATGTTTTCTCTATCCCTTTTCCTTGTCAATTAAGTAGAATGGAATAGCTTTAGGTGATAACCAGCTAGGAGCCAGCCTTATCTGGAGATTCACACCAAGTTCTAGGTGACCCATAGCCTAGGAGTGATTACATGTTTCTCTTGAGTGCTAATTCATGCAACTTAGCTAGGGTGAAACTTTAAGAGATAATAGTTTTGGCACGCCCGGTGGGACTATTGAATCAAGATAGTTTTGAAATTTCAATCTTTCACTAGTTTTGATATGCAACTAGCATATTTTAGACCTTTTTAGAGGTTGGTGAAGCATATTTGCAACTCTGAGTGGGTAGATTAGAAGAAATCGGTGCAGTACAACATATGAAAAAGATACGAACTAGGAGTAGTGACATTCCTTTTGAATTTTTATAGTTGTCCCCACCCAAAAGACAAGGCAAAGCAGCGAAATGAACTCCTATTTCATCCAAAAGAGTTTAGTCTACACCTCCTAGCTTCAAACCAGTAGTTGTAGCAAGTGTTTTTGTCCCCTTAGTTGTTGTACATGTTAGATTAGTTCAGTTCAATACAATGGCATCACAAAGGAATCAACCTTTTGTTCCATTTAATAGAGGCATTCCATTAAACTTGCAACAGCATGATGATATTCCTATGGTTGCATTGAAAAGTTTACCTTTTTCATAGGGAAGGATCAAACTACTCCCATTGAACATATTAGGGGCATGGCTTCATTATGTGGAGTTCATCACATCACTCAAGAAAATGTTGCAGTGAGATTGTTGGCTACCTCATTGAAGGGGAAGGACCTTCAGTGGTTTAGGGGTTTAGCAGTTGGTTCTATAGCAACCTGGGATGAGTTGGAAGTAGCTTTGAACAAGCAATTTGAAGACAAGTCTGATCACTTGTCACTAGTTGA
Source organism: Sequoia sempervirens (assembly GCA_007258455.2). NCBI lineage: Eukaryota > Viridiplantae > Streptophyta > Pinopsida > Cupressales > Cupressaceae > Sequoia > Sequoia sempervirens. The sequence goes on along the minus strand of VDFB02086081.1, from coordinate 303,434,647 downwards.
GCAGATGCCAACAATTAAGAGAGCTCTTCAAGAGAAAACGATGGATTTTAATTTCCATTTTCAAAAAACATGGGATAGGATTCCTGTTGCAGTAAGACCTTCCCCAGAATATGCATTTCTCTATTATTTAAAGGCTCTTGACAATGATATTTCAATGATGATACAATCCATGGGAGGTACTACTTTACCTGATGCATTTGATATCGTAGTGAGGGAATAAAATAGTCTTATCTAGGCTAGTAAGATTGCACCTAGACCGCCAATGCCTATTTTCCCATAAATTCAACCTTCTATGCCTTTGCAGATACTACCTTTTGCTCTTGTACCTATTGTTCTACCATTACCAGTTGTTAATCAAGATAAGGTTGTCCCAACTCAATTTTAGGAGTTGCAAGAGATTAAAAGAAGTCACCAAAAGATTGAAGGCTTACTGCAGTCCTTTGGAAATGAGTTAGTAACCATGAAAAAGTAGTACAGTTCCAGAATAGACAACTATATCAACCTCATAATCAAGGCCAAAATCAACCATACCAAGCTAACAGACAACCTTTTCAAGGAAGCAACCAAGGTGCAAGGAAAAATGTTAACCCAAGGCTATTTCAAGCATATAATCCAGCTCCAATCAATTCAGCCAGAGATCTTATTCCAATCCAAAATAATCTTGCAGTTGACTATGAGTGGTGTTTTTCGTGCAATCAACCCCACAATCAAGCTACATGTTCAAATGGGGTTATCAATCAAGCATTGATGGTGCAGAATGCCTCAAATATGCAAAGTGTAACTAATTAGGAGTCTCCACAACAACATAATCTCCCTCCAAGTGATACAACTCTCTTGAATTGGCAAGGAGAGAAATTATGTGGAGTGCATATGGATGATTCTTGAGTTGTAGCTAATACAAGAGCCAAAAAGAGGGCTTTTGAGATTGAACAACCAACAACAAAGAAAAGGAACTTGTTGGACCATCCACCTCTCAAGTACCATGCATACTGCAAAGGAACACACAAGGTGCTACAAAGGAGTAGCCTCACTTGTAAGCAAACCCTATTATTGCAAGGACTCATCAAAAGGTAATTTTTTCCTTTAACATTGTTGAACACATGAATAAAGTGAATGTGTCTATGTCAAAGTGGGATTCCTTGTCTATCCCAAGTCAAAAAGGCTTGTTACAGTCTGCTTTAACTGATTCAAATGTTTCAAGTGATGCACTAGTAGCTCAGGTTAAGGTTGTTTTCACAAATGCACCTCAGGACAACAATAAACAATCAAGTAAAGATGTCAACCACCCCCCCCCCCCGTTTTATGTGACTTTAATAATAGGGGATAAATTAGTCCATAATTGTGTGGTAGATAGTGGGGCAAGCAATTCTATCATGCCTAAATAGATTGTTGATAAGTTGAATATGAAATATCAGCCTCTTGAAAAGGGTGTAGTCTAGCTTGATGGATCAACCATTAACACCGTAGGTGTCATTAAAGATTTAAGTCTTACACTTCATTCTTTTCCAAACTTTTTCATCCCTCAAGACATATTTGTCATTGACTTGCCACCTTATTTTGCAATATGCTTGTCAAGGGATTTCACTGCCAAAATAGGGGGTTATTTGTCTTCTAATTGGTCTCGTGTGTTGTTTAGGACTAGGTATGGGAAAAAAGTGGCTATAAAATCTGAGTTACTATCCAATGACCACATTGAGCCTTATATCCCAAGCCCTATCAATGCCAACTGTGTTATTTTTTATGATAAAGAGCTTGCTACTGCTCAAGAATTGCAGGCTAAAAGTGTACCAGACATACTTTTAAATGAATGGGCAGCAGAAAATATTGAGTATAATCCAAATGATAATATTAAAGAAGCTAGTTTGGGGGTATATGTGTTACATTAACCTAAAGTAGTCATTCCAAACCTTGAAAAGGAGGCAGAACATTAGCCAAGACAGTAGGATGAGGTGTGGAAGATGTACTTTGATGGATCTAGAAGCAAGAATGGAGCTAGTGGGGGTGCAATGCTTGTGTCCCCACAAGGTGACAAGTATTATTTTTCTTTCAGATTTTTTTTTATTGTTCTAACAATACTGTCAAATAGGAAGGTTTGATTTAGGGCTTGGAATGGGGAAGGAAAAGAAAGATAATCTTCCTTTAGGTATTTGGAGATAGTGAATTGATAGTCAATCGGGGAAGAGGATTGAATGTGACTAAAAATTATGTGCTTAAGTCTTACAAGCATAAGGTGTGGGATATGATAGAAGAATTTGATGCATTTAATCTAATTTATATTCTTAGAATCAGAATAAGCACACAGATAGATCAACTACAATAGGTGCTCAGTTTGATATACCTAATGATATTAAAAAAGGAAAAGTGTAGCAATATGTTAAGGTTGTTGTGAGGCCTTCTATTCTTGATAATAACATTCATTAGTAAGTATTCAAGAGTGATGAGAAAGTGTTGAGCTTTATGCTTGAAGAAGACGAGTTTTTAGTGGCAAATCAGGAGAAACTTAAGCAACAATATGATGATCAAATCATTCAGTTGAGAACTAAGAAGCTACCCAGGGGTATGGTTACTTTAGAATCCATCTTCAACATTGATTATCAACTCAAAAAGAGAAAAACCAACATGGAGGTCAAGGAGGAACATTACGAAGAACTTGAGATATTTAAATGCAAGCTCCTTAAAATTGGAAAACTTTGTTCACAAGTAGATAGGCAAGCTTTTGTTGCTCTTTTTCAAGAATTTCAAGATGTTTTTGCATGGGAATACTCAGACTTAAAGGGATTTGATCCCCAGATTTCCTAGCATACCATAGAATTAGAGCCAAATTCAAAGCTTGTTAGGCAAAAACAGAGGCCTTTAAATCCAAAGATTGAGCCCCTTATGATAAGGAATTGACCAAGCTGATTGAGGGAGACATTATTTTCCCAATCAAGCATACCTCATGGGTTTGTACTCTTGTACCGGTTAGAAAGAAAAATAGAGAAACTGGGTTCTATGTAGACTTTAGAGACCTTAATAGAGCCTAATTGAAGGACCATTATCTGCTGCCCTCTATGGAGTAGATTCTTCAAGTAGTTGTTGGTTCAAAAATATTTTGCTTACTTGATGGTTATTCTAGTTATAACCAGGTATTAGTCAAAGAAGAGGACCAATACATGACTAATTTCACCACAACGTGGGGTACTATGGCCTAAAAAATAATGCCATTTGGTTTATCTAATGTTGGTGCCACCTTTTAGAGGGCCATGGATATGGAATTTCATTCATAAGTTGGTGCTCATATATCTAGATGACATAACAATTTTCTCTAAAAATGCAGATGAGCATTTTTCCCATCTGAGACAAGTTTTTGAGAGTTGTAGGGAGTTTGGTATATCCCTTAACCCCAAAAAGTGCATTTTTTTTGTTCACGAAGGAAAGCTTTTAGGACACATAGTGTCAAAACAAGGGATCACCATTGATCCTAAAAGAGTGAAAGCCATTTTGGAGCTGCCTTTACCAAATCATAAGAAGGGGCTACAAATTGTTTTGGGAAGAATTAATTTTTTGATAAGGTTTATTCTAAATGTTGCAAATATTTTGAAGCCATTAATTGCTATGTTAAAGAAAACTGTAAGTTTCAACTGGACCAAAGAGGCCAAGTGTAGTTTTGAAGCTATTAAGGAGGCCTTATCAATAGCTCCTACTCTGGTAAATCCAAAAAAATTAAGACTTTATTCTATATGTTTTGGTAGCATAGATTTCATTTCTACAATGTTGGTACAGAAAAATGATGATGGTTTAGAACAACCCATTTCCTTTTTCAATCAAGGTTTAGAGGATTATGAACAGAGGTATACCTTTGTGGAGAAGCATGTACTTGTTGTTATCATAAGTCTGAAAAAATTTAAGCCTCTGATTTATAATAACAAGATACATCTAATGGTTGCTCACCCTAGTGTGAAGGAGTTTATGTTAAGCAGGGACCTGAATGAAAAGAGGGTTGGGTGGATTACAAAGGTAATGGAGTATGATATTGACATAAAGATAACCAAGCTTATGAGGGGAAAAGGGTTGTCTAAACAAATAGCTATAGGGTCTGGAAATGAGGAAAAATCAGAAACATAGACTGTTTTGGTCACTAATTATGAGCTTCAGAATGTCACACCTACATTGGGTGCAATTTGGGTGTGTGATATGACTCATTTCTTGCAAATTGGTGAGTGTCCACCAGGTTTAGATAAGGCCAAAAGGAGATATTTCAGATTGCAGTCCATCCCCTATGTGTTGGTTGATAATGTTCTTTTCAGAAAAGACCTTAATGGTGTGCTATTAAGGTGTATTGATAATGATCAAGTGGATAAAGTGCTTCATAAGTTCCATGATGGAACTACTGGGGGTAATTTTTCCCCAAGAACTACTTCATGGAAGATAATGAGAGCTGGCTATTATTGGATAAGCTTGTTTAAGGATTCCCATGCTTGGGCAAGAAAATGTGTAAAATGTGCCATTTTTGCAAGCAAAGAGAGGCTACCAGCTTTTCCCTTGTAGCCAATTCAGGTGGAACAACCCTTCATGAGATGGGGCATTCATTTCATAGGTGCCATCAACCCACCTTCTAGTGTAGGACATAGGTGGGTACTTACAACAACTTATTATTTTACAAGATGGAATGAAGTAGTGGCTTTGAAAGAAGCCAATGAAAATGTTGTTTTAAACTTTTATGATGATATAGTAACTAGGTTTGGAGTACCTGAATCAATCATTTCAGATAATTCTTTAGCATTTGTTGGATTGAGAGTAAGTGATTGGGTTGTTAGGAATGGCATTTACTTGAATACATCATCAAACTATTACCCTCAAGGTAATGGTTTGGGAGAATCAACAAACAAGAACGTGATAAGGATCATTAAAAGAATCATGGAGGATAATCAAAGAACTTAGCACACCAAGTTGAAATCTACCTTATGGGAAGATAGAATAACTAACAAAAGGTCCATCGGGAACTCTCCATATGTGTTGGTTTATGGTAAGGAGGCAAGATTGCCTTTATCTATGGAGTTGCTAGCTCTTGATATTATGCATTAGCTAGAATGTTTGAAGAATAGGATCCAATGGCAGTTATATATGCTCATCTCATGGAGCTAGAAGAGACAAGAGATAAAGAAATGAATTCCTTGGAGTATCATCAGCTCCAAACAAAAAGAGTCTTTGATAAGAAAGAAACACCCAAAATATTTAGAGAGGGTGATGTACTCAAATGGGATGAATTGAAAAGCAGGCTAGGAAAGCACACTGAGTTTGATAGCTTTTGGAGTGGCCCGTTTGTTATTATAGAATGCAAGGAGCACAATGCATTTCAGTTATCAAAGATCGATGGAGAAACTCTACCTATCCCAATCAATGGGATACACCTCAAACATTTTTTTGAGGTTTCATCTACATTGTATATGCTAGATTACATGTTTTACTTTCAATAAGTGTTGTTGCACTATAGTTTAAATGCATGTTTTTAATTCCCCTAAGTGTTGTTCAACACAGTTAGGTAGTTTTCCTTTTGAATTTTTGGTGTTTCAATAAGTTTCCAAGGTGTCATGCATTAATCTTGCGAGTTACAATAGTGTTGAGAATTGCTTTCATGTTGTGTCATCTTTTTGGTGACTCAGTGCCCAATGAATAAGCTCCCGGAAACTGGTCAAGATGTTTAGCAAGCAAACATGTAGCAGATGTCACAAAAAATGTTACCTATTTTAGCTACTAGCTCAAATAGGTAGATTTGTTATGTTTTACAAGTGAAAAGAAGGTACATTTTATTACTGCTATGTCACATTCATGTGCATCAAAGGAAAATCAAAAAATTACATTCGACATTGTATTATGTAGATGCATATAACATAGGAGAAAATGCACAATATTTTCAAAATTGTAATCTTTATTGACAATGTAAATGTATGGTGTTCCACACAAGCCGTGGAACTGATTGTTTCAATGTAAATAAAAGAATTACTATACATTTTCAAATAAAATAAATGCACATATAAAGATAGAGGACATGTCATTGCCTAAATGATGAATCCTAGTTGTCTATCCTACATCAGCTTTAGTTCTTCACATTTGTCCAGTCTCCAATTGTTGCTCCTTGTTGTTCCTAGGATTCCTACATGAGTGAGATGAGGTTTGGTTAGAGAAATTAAGGATCACCAATCAATATATCTGCAAACATTTGTAAACATATAGCTTGACCTACATCTGCATTAAAATAGCTTGCATACCATAGATGTCCAAGAAAACAAAGGAATTAACATAAAGATCCATCATATGCTCTATTTTTATCTAATATGTTTGCTTCTTGTGAAGGTATAGGTGAAATCATTGTTGCTATTTTGATTCATCTGATTAAAGCATGTGGGATAAAATGTAGCTCCCACAAGGTTTGAGCCCAACATGCTTTCATTTTGTGTTCTGACAATATAATCTTACAATTTCTTCTATGACATTGTGATGCAATCAAGGATGAATCCATCATTCATAATAGTAAGATTGATGAATTTATAGGTATAAATGATAAATTGATGCTTAATGGGATCATAGTGCCATAAAAACTAAACAATGGTACTCGTCAAGTACAATGACATAGAAAATGCTATCAGTAGTTTTACCAAAGCATGATGGTGATAGTTCAAGGGATCATGTTTGTGAAGCACCAAACAGTGTTGTATATGCTAAGAATAGTGGGTCTTTGCCAATATAGTATGGACAAGTCACATTGTTATATTAAACAGTCATCATTTGAACTACAGGAGCAAATGGATGCATAGATTTTCCAACTATGAAAAATGCCAAATGCTATTCAACTTATGATGTATAGGCAGAGCCATAAATTCTAAAGGTGGTAGCAAGAACATCATTTTAACATAAGAAACAGTCTATATAATAGCTTTCATAAACAACAAACATTGTATGAATGATGGCATGTGTTCATTCAGACAAATATGACTTAGAGAATCATTGTTAGAAAACACTTTTCAGATTTTATTAAGAAAGTGAAAGTGTAGAGGGTGAGGACAGTGTCATGAACATCGAGGGAAAATTTTCTCATATGACTATTTTTAGGAACTTTTCAATATTTGTTGTTGATGTTAAAGCATTTGAACTGAAGGCCTTTGTTCTTTCTGAAAATCCAAACATTGATGGAGTTCACATACAACATTCTAAGAATGTTCTCTATTAGTATTTTACTAAGTACTATTAGTACTTTACTGAGTAGATCAGGATATGGAATCAATTAGTTTGGAACTGAGAATGGATTGAGGTTTAAACATGCCAAGCTTCAGATACAGTACAGAAGTAGCATTTTTCATGAATGCATCATAAATTAAAGCCTGTAGCATATATTCATTTCATTCACAAAATGGAAATGCAAAGAAGCTTTTGTATAAGAGAAATGGAAACCTAGAATAGAAAGGCAAGGTTTATTTTCATTTTTGGGAGGAACAAGGTAAAAGCCACAAACCCTCGGCCTGCAAAATATATGGAGAGTGCTATGGGTTTTTAAAACCCATAAACATACAAATTAATAGAGCCCTCAAGACCTACGAAGAGATATGAAGTCATGGCATGGAAATGCTTATGAAAGAAAAACCAAAATATATCCATATTTTTTGCAGATAGAGCTCGAAGTGAGTTTTTTAAGCACGGGCAATGAAGAAAAGAAATAAATTTCTTTTTGCAAGTTGAGCCTTAGAGAGCTTATTGCTTAGAGGAGAAAGAATGAAGCCACATTTTTTGTTTTGTTCCAAACCCTAGAGTTTTAGCATGGCTGTGGCCACAGGAGTATGTAGAGGTAAACGGTATTTTATGCATTTCTTCTAATGACAGCAATATTTTTAGAATATTTTCAAAATAAAACTTCAAGAATCTGCAAGAAAATGAAGGAATAACACAGAAATTTGCAAAGGTGTAGCTACAAAATGCATAGAATCCTTCATTTCTATAGAAATTTCAAATACCCAAAAAATATAAAGCCACGACCTGTGGTTTTGTTAAAATCTTCAAATTTTCACACAAGAGAAGCATCGAGTATAAGCAACAAAAGGAAAGTATTCATCATTTTTGGATAACAAAGCTCGAATGATTGTTTTCTCTGCAAAAAATGAAATAAAGAGACTAAAAGAGCCTTCTTAGCCACAACCTAGAGAACCGGAGTCATGCTTTCTCCTTAAAGAAAAACAAAACTTGAGGTAAATGCATAAAAGCACAATAAAACAAAAAAAATGTTCATTATTCTACAAGTAGGCTCGAGCTTGAGTCAACTTTCTTTTAAAGAAAAATGTAATGAAACAACATGGAATGCTTACCGAGGCATAAAAAGGTCATGATCTGCTATTAATGTTGAGGAAACCCTCTCTTTAATCTCCATAAATCCGCCATTGAAGACCGTTGTTGAAAACCCTTGGAGGCACTCAAAAGGTTTCTAGAAAGTTGCTAAGACAAAAATGAAAAGAATGAATGCTTTGCCTGCGGGTTTGGTGTTAGGTTTTTCTTTACCCTAATTTTTCTATTGACAATATTTGGTGTTTTTCACTTATGTTTTTAAAATATGCATACATTTAATGCCCTAGGCTAAGATTTTAAGTCTTATGCCTTAGGATTTTTCCCCCTCTATATGTTGTGTAAGTCTTTCAAAGACTTATGTTTTTCTTTTTGATTTGTCCCATGGGTCAAGCCTTTCCTTAAATTTTGCATTCTTTTTTTGAAAAATGTAAAACATTTGACATAAGTGATAATTTATAAATCACTTAGTTTAAATGTTACTTTTAATGAAAAATGGAATACATTGAGTTTTCAATGCATGGTGAAGGGAGATATGGTTATGGTTTAATTTATGATTTGCAAGCATCTTGGGGGGGGTTAGAGGAAGTTTTCAAACATAAGGAAAGCATATAGGGAGCCTTTATTTACTTTTGGAGAACTTGGAGAAGATTTAGGCATCAGTTTCTTGTGCCTTTATGATAGGGTTGGTCAAACTTGACCTTTTCAGCCTATTGGAGTCTTTTTGGAGGAGATGCAGTTGCTAGATTCATGGCATTTTGGGGGCATCCAACCCCAATCAATTTTTCATTCCTCTTTTGGTGAATTTTGAGAGGGAATTGTGAGATATAGTCACTTTATGAGTGTACTCAATTCTTCTTTATGCAGCTTTTGGACTTAGTGACTTTGGGAGTCCTTTGTCATATTTTAGCATACTTTTGTAACTCATGTTTTGGATATGAAATACAGTGAAGGCCTTGGATGCAATTGATATTAGATTTTTCCTACTTCTTCTTTGCATTATTGTGTACAGTCAATTGATTGATAAAGTTATTTGTGAGGTAATGTGCATTTCCTTATAACTTTGTCTCAGAAGTACCTTTATGCAAAAATGTATGCTAATGCAAGTTGCAAACTATGTCAGAAAAGTGTAAAAGGATTTTAGCTGTGAATTCATCTTCCTCCTTGGAGTCTGAGCGCTAAGACCTTTTTTTGAATCACTTATGCAAAAGCATGCAATAATAAGTTGTGCAAGTGTAATTTTTGTCATTGTAGCAAGCTCATGAAATTTTGAGTTTCATAGTCCTTTTCAGTTTGGTGTATCACCATTTTAATTTCACTTTCAGCTTTTAGTTTATGTTTTCTCTATCCCTTTTCCCTGTCAATTCAATAGAATAGAATAGCTTTAGGTGATAACCGGCTAGGAGCCAGCCATATCTAGATATTCACTCCAAGTTCTAGGTGACCCATAGCCTAGGAGTGATTCCATGTTTCTCTAGAGTGCCAAGTCCTACAACTTAGCTTACTAAGTCCTACAACTTAGCTAGGGTGCAACTTTAAGAGATAACAAGACCACAATTATAATAATACTAAAATATTAGGTATGCAAAGTGTGCAACACATCTTCCTAATAGAATATACATAAAAAAATGGTTGGATTCAACAAGAACTCATCTAAAAAATTCTAAAGTCTTGAAAAACATCAATAGAAAAATTAACTTGATAAAATGGATGTTTTTGCATCAACTTATCTATAGAAAGTATGCACTAGTCATGGCACCAAAGAAGGAGTCTCAAAACCAAAGAATAGGGACCCTATTATTATCTTAGGATCATATTTTTTTCTTCCTGCAATGAGTTGTTATATTTTGAGAAACACGACCTCAACAATCAAAATATAGGTGATTAACTCACAAAGTGGTTGCCAGTAACTGATTTGATAGATCTTACATGGTCCATCTTGCATGATGTTACTCCTCTAGAACTTGTAAATTAGCCCTCTTTATTCATGCCTTAGTTAAAATCTAAGTTACAAAAATCTAAAAAATAGCTAAGTGTTGAACTCATCAAGCTTCTGAGATTTCTCTTACCCTCTTCATTTATGTCATTTCTATCAACTTTCAAGTTCTCTTTAATCCCCTTTGAAAATATTCTATATACTATTTTTTTAATCTTTTAGGTTGTCACTGATCCCCTTAATCATCTACATACCTTAAAGTTTTCCCAACCCCCAAAGTTTGAATCCTTGAAGAAACATCTAAGTGTTAGTCTTGTCAAGTTTTCATTCCTTTGGATTGTCGGTGTTATCTTTACCTTTATCATTTTTTATGTTGTAGGAAACATGCCTGACACCTAACACTCAATGAAGGAATTTTTGTATAGATTCCTAGGTTCATTGTTTTTTGAGGTTTCAGGGATCACATTTTCTTGATGTCTTTTGGCATGTGATTTGCATTATTCTTGATGATTTATCCTCGACTCTTTCTCTTCGCCCTCTTTTCCTAATTCATCATGTCGGTGGTTAGTGCTTCAACATTCTCCATTTTTCTCTTCTTCAATAGGTGGTACAAGCAATACCTTTAAATCTCAATGGCCAAAAGAGGTCTTCTCATCAAGGTTTCGAGAGTAAGGGTGCTCTTCTCCCTAACTTTCCAATAAGAATCTCCTGGTAGGCCAAATGTTTGAGGCTTGACAAAACTATCCTTTCGGGTTTGCAAACAACTTAATGCTTTACTCATTGGTTCAATGGTAGGGTTAGGCTTGAAACTCTGATGATACTCCCAAGAAGCATGTTTTTTGACTAAGAAACACCATTAATGCTCAGTAACTCCTCTAAAGACATCTAATCTTAGCTTCTAAGGCTATGAAAATGGAATTCAATGTATTTGAGCATGGATCTAGGATGAAAGAGGTTCCCATACCTCATTTATTATCTAAAGGTACCCCTTTTTTGTTAAAATTCCATACCTAGATCATAAATTTTATGGGAAATATTCATTCCTCCAGCACTCAAATGCAGAGGTCATTAATGATAGTGTATGGTGGAGAATCAAAGATGTGCTATATCACCTATTTTATCACCCAAATCATATTAAAATGGATAATTTTTTTGTACTTCTTTGGTTTTGACCAATGACTAGGGTTTGGATCTAATCTCCCATATTTTGGCATGAATTTCGCTACTTCCTCTCTCCAAAATAAATCCTCTAAGGTTCATTTTGTAAAGGTTTCTTCTTTTGTTTTCACCATGAGATCTTTGCATCTCTACAAATATTATTTGTAAAATAAGCCCCCTGCCTTTGAATGAATAAAGATTATCATTTTCACCTCTTTTCACTTCTTGCACTCTATGTGAAAGTTATTTACCTCTATGTTCAAATGATTTTTTTTTATCTTCTATGCATGTATTTTATGTTAAATATGTTTGTAGGAGTTGACTGTGGATACTAACTTTCCCTCTCAACACTTGTCAAACCCTAACCTTCATACACGCCTCTAGGAGTTGATAAAATAGAGATTTATGTGAGTTTTCATGACAATTTATTCATTTCTTTGTGTTTAAAAAGAAGAAACACCATTTACTTTAGGTGTATCACCACCATTTCCCTTTTATGCATTTCTTCTTCCCCTTTTCCTTGGAAATCACTAGAATAGGATTATGCAGTGTTGGGTTGGTCCAACACTCTTGCATCTAGGTTAGAAAGGAAGTTGGCTTTCTTTGGATATCTAACCTCATTTGCAAGGTCCTACACCTTGTGGTCAATTCCATTATGTCATTGGAATGTTGAGCCTAGCTCAACAAGGTATAATTTCACATGATAATAGTTTTTTGTATGCCCAACGGGACAAAGTGATGATATTATTTCATCCTACTAATATTTGGTGTGATCTTAGTGGTTGCAGTCATTGCACAAATCAAACAAGCACCTAGTGACTCTATATTTTCATATGGTGACTCTGCTAGTATGTTCATTTTTTCAATCGAACAAAGTTGGTTATTCCATTTTTAAGTGTTATTAGGTTTTATGCCTAACATATCTTTTCACGTCATTCTTATGGTCATCCCTAGAAATCATGGATTTTCCACTTCTAATGGTGGCATCCCTATTTTCCTTACCCAATGGGATGATATATGAGTAGTTTCCCTTGAAATCATTTCACTTTTTACTAGTGAGACTCATGTTACCACTCCCATAAATAATATTCAAGATGTTGCAAACATTTGCTTTGTGCATAATATTGAAGAGGAAAAAGTAGCTATTAGGCTTCTTCAAGCTTATTTGAAAGGAAAAACACTTTAGTGGTATAGGGTATAGTTTAGATGGTGCCAAGAAGGGATGTTAGCTTGGGAATAGGATCAAGATGTTTTCTTTTTATTGAATTGGGTTGAAGATGAGGTCTCTAGTGGTGAACAAATGTAGTAGGATTCCATTCTTATGAGTTGGAAGGAGGCTGATTTCAATGAGATGGGATAGTAGGATTTCCAATTTAATGATAATCCCAATGAGGAGTCTCAATCTAATGTTGTTGCAATAATGCACAGGGGAGAAATTAGTGTCAAAAGTTTGGTGTTGTTGCAGCTAGTTGCTAAGAAGAAGAAATCAAAACAAAGAGGCAACCTGAAGAATTTATTTCTCATCTAAAGTGTCTCATAAAACCAAGGTATTTTTTGATGAAATGTGCATCAATACATGTGATTATGATGTATAATAGTTCTCTATTACCCCTGAATGTGACAATGATGAATATGAGGTCTTCATTCAAGATGAAGATGTGACCTTTTTCATTAGGGACAATGTACCCAAGCTAGAATGCTTCAATTGGGATCAACATACCAAACCTGAATTTATTGATCAGTAACACATTTTTCAAGAGAGTGGTTCTCTTGTTGCTCAATTTGATAGTATGTCAAAACATCAAATATTTTATTTTGATGTGCATATATAGAGGAGCTTCCTTGTGCAGATTAACAAATAGATATGGCATGTATTTCATCACTATGTGACCTAGAGACATTATTTTTTCCCTTGAACTCATGCCATGAGGAGGTCAACTATTACAACAAAAAAATTCCTTTGTGTGGGTAAAATGTCTCTTCCTTTGCAAAGGGTGTTTCTTTTGATGTTGACCCACTTCCCAAAAAAATTATCCTTGTTGTTGCATGTATGCTTGATGCATCACTAGATGTGTCAAGGACCTATATTTTGTGGTTTCCCTATAATGATAATGTTTACAGTGAGGCAATTCTTCACTCACAAGCAATATGTATGACTTGATTCATGTAGGTAGAAAGATTCAATGGCTATAGCTCGTTGATGACGACACTTATGGTCTAAGGGAGGTTAGCTCTTTAAGAAGATTTATCTTTGATAGAGGAAAAATATGATAGTTGATTTCCATTTTTTAAAATTATGTAAATATTAGTGTCGTTGCTTTTTTTCCAAGAAGCATTGTTGTGCAATCCACATTCTCCTTATGGGAATGCATGGTTATGATGTTTTGTTTCCCTCCAACTGCTTTATCCACATTCTAGTTTTGTTTTTTTGAGGCATGCCTTGTTTCATTTGTTGATTCCTATGACTCTATTTCCCAATGGATTCTCAAGGCTTATTTTTTCTCCATGTTTGGCAAGAAAACATCCTACAAAAGTCACAAAAATGTTGACATTTCATGCCCCCTCATGGCCTATCAGTAAGAATTGATCTGAGAGATCTCACATGGGCCATCTTGCATGATGCTACTCCTTTTTACATTGCATTAACCCTCTTTATGCATGCCTTAGTTAAAATCCAAGTTGCAAAAATATAAAAGTAGCTAAGTGTTGAACTCATTGGGATTTCAAGATTTCACTTACCTTCTTAACTATATTCCTTTTCTATCACCTTCCGAGTTCACTTTAATCCCCTTTAAAAATATTCTAAGTATTGAATTTGTTGGTCTTTTAGGTCGTTAGTGATCCCCTTAATCGTCTACATACCCTAAAGTTTCCCCAACCCTTGAATTACAAGTCCTTGAAGAAACATCTAAGTGTTAGTCTATTTAGGGTTTTGGGCCTTTGATTTGTCAATGTTATCTTTACCTTCACCATCTTGCATGTTGTAGGTGACATTCCAAATGCTTGACAAAGGAATTTTTGTATAGATTCCTAGGTCTTTTGTTTTTTGAGGTTTTGGGGATCACATTTTATTGATTTTTCTAGTATGTGGTTTGCATTCTTCCCAATGCCCAATCCTCGAATCTTTTCTTCACCCTCTTTTCCTAATTCATCATCAGGTTTTAGTGTTTCAAAATTCTTTATTTTTCTCTTCTTCAATAGGCATAAGCAGTACCTCCAAAGATTGATGCCCAACAGAGGTCTTCTCATTGGGGTTTCGAGAGTAAGGGTGCTCTTCTCCCTAAATTTTTGAGAATCATATCCTAGTAGGCCCAATGCCTAATACCCAACAAAAGTAGTCTTTTTGGGGTTGCAAACAATTTAATGCTTTACTCATTGGTTTGATGGTAAGCTCAGGCCCAAAACTTCGATGACACTCCTAGGAAGCATGTTTTTGATCCAAAAATTCCACTAATGCTCAACAACTCCTCTAGAAACATCTAATCTCAACTTCTAAGGCTACAAAATGGTATTTAGTGCATTTGAGCATGAATCGAGGATGAGAGAGGTGGCCATACCTCATTTATTATCTATAGGTGCCCCTTTTGTTAGAATTCCATACCTAGATTACAGATTTTGTGGGTGATATGCATTCCTCCAACACTCAAACGTAGAGTTCATCAATGATAGTATATAGTGGAGACTCATAAATGTCCTATCTCACCTATTTGGTCACCCTAGATTAATTAAAATGGACACATGTTTATACTTCTTTGATTTTGACCAGCAACGAGGGTTTGGATCTGAACTCCCATGTTTAGCATGGATTTCTTTGCTTCCTCTCTCTAGAAAAAAGCCTCTAAGGCTCATTTTGTAAAGGGTTTTTCTTTTTTTTCTCCATGATATCTCTGCATCTATGTAATTCTTCTTTGTAAATGGGCCCCATATCTCTAAATGAATAAAGATTTCATTTTCACCTCTTTTCACTTCTTGTGCTCTATGTGAATGTTATTTAGAGCTTTGTTTGAATGATATTTTGTTATCTTCTATGCATGTATGATGTGTTAAATGTATTTGCAGGAGTTGGCTATGGATAATAGATTTCCCTCTCAACACTTGTCAAACCCTAACCTTCATACACACCTCTAGGAGTTGATAAAATAGAGACTCGTGTGAGTTCTCATGGAAATTTATTCATTTCTCTATGCTATAGTGGTCAAGAAGAAACACCATTTAATCTAGGTGTATCACCACTCTTTTCCTTTTCTGCATTTCTTCTTCCCCTTTTCCCTAGAAATCAATAGAATAGCATTAGTTGCAAGTTTATGTAGTGTTGGGTTGGTCCAACATTATTGCACTAGGTTAGAAAGGAACTCAACTTTCTCAAGAGATCTGACCTCATTTGCAATGTCCCACACCTTGAGGTCAATTCCATTGTTCCATTGGAATGTTGAGCCTAGCTCAATAGAGTGGAATTTCATGTGAAAAAGTGGTTTGACTAGGTCAAGGGGATCACGAATACTAAATTACACAAATTTGGAGGAAAGAAAAACATTTTCCCTTGCCTATAATTGACAAAAGACATTTAAAGCATTATAGAACAAAAATAAGATGATCATAATGCCTAGGGAAAAACCATAATTAGCACCATTGGTACTATTTTAATTGATTCTAATATTGTCAAACACAAAATATAGATATGATAGTAAGTTAGCATAAGCTTGGCTAATAGGCCACAAAATATACAAAGAATTGAAGCATCTCTATGTTGACCAAGATCACTAGGTAAATAAAATTATATTTCACACACACACTTCTTAATGATGTGTGTGTGTGAGTGTGAGGACACACATACACACACACACATAGACACACACATACACATATACACAAAATTGATAGAAATCACCATAAGAGGTTGCAAATCATTATAGAGAAATGCAAATAAATTAAACTAATTGAATATAAAAAGAAAAAAACATAGCCCTATATGAGAAATAAAGATATATATGCACACACACTTGCATATAAATGTAATAGTAATCAAAAGACAAACATCTAAATAGGAAAGAGTATATCATAAACAACTTAATTTGAATCAACGTCAATAAATAAAATCAATTCCAAATGAGGAATAAATCATTTTCAACTAAGGGATAAATAAGAACCAACATACATCTAAATATGAAAAAATAAAGTATATACAATTTAAGAATAAATATAAATCGGGACCCAAAAAGATATTTAAGAGAATTCACATATGTAAAATATGAATAAAGCATAAAAAACGAAAAAAACCACATTAAGGAAGAAAGAGAATAGGAGGGGGGAGAAGCTACATAGACTAGGTAGGAAGGAGGAAAAAGGGGTGACATGAGGGTAAGAAATGAAGGAGACATGGGAAGGGAATAAAGAAGCATTAGACTAAGGGAAAAACTAGGGGGAGAGAAGAAAGGTCATGGCCTATGGTGATTGTGGTTTTTGAGGCTGGATAACAGATGTTTCCATGAAACTCTAAAGCTCCACCCATCATCACGATTAAGGTTAGGTGGGTGATTGTTGATTTAGATATAATTTCCTTGAGTTTTCTTTTTAAGAAATTATCTTCTTTAAAATAGGACATGTGTGCTTTCCAAAAAAATATGGTGTTTGGCTGAAGAGGAGTGGTCGACTAGGGAAAATTTGAGAATCCTCTCATGCTTGATATATGCATTATGTTCTTTGATTCTAGTGTTGAAGGAGCGACCTGTTTCACCTATATCTGGATTGCCACAAGAGAAAACAATCTTGTAGATTACAGAGTCAAGAAAGATGTCCCTATGGTCTTTGAGAGGGTGGATACAATTTTTTAATGATGAAACGGGCTTGAAGGCACAACAAAGGCATTTTTTAAGAAGGATCTTAGAGATTTTGTGGGAGATTCCTTCAATGTAAAGAATGGAGGTGCCAAGGAGGACCGCATATTGGGCGGGTTTGGGTTTTGCATAGGAACAAGATTTGTCTTGGTTAAGGGCTCTAGAGATTTTCTCGCTTTTGTAGCCATTCAAATTGAAGACTTGACGAAGATGGGCCAACTCTTGGTTTATGTTTTCTTCATCACAAATTCATTAAGCTCTCATAGATAGGGTCTTAAGAACACCATTTTTTTTGGATAGGGTGGTGATGAGAAGAAGAATGAGGTAAATATTGATGTGGGTGGCTTGAGGCCTCTACCATTGATCATGTAGATCCAAGCTTAGTTCCCTTGTTCATGATTTTGGAAAAGTATGAAGTCCTAAATTAGGGAAATTTTATTAGATCCACTATACAATGAAAATTACTGGGAGCACAAATGGGTGGATATTTCTTCATGGTATCTTACTTCATTGTTGTTATTTATGTGGATTTCCAATTTGTCTCTTGAAATTTGTAGTAGACGTCTACTACTAAGATACATGCTCATGTTTAAATAGTATCCTACACACTTTACATTTCTAAAGATCTCTTGAAGCTTATTACAATGAGTGGTATCCAATGGTCATGCCCACTCCAAACAATATCTTAGTTCAATCCAGAACTCAAACAAATTATAATAGAATAAATGAATTTAGTTGATTTATCAAAGAAATATTTAAAGAGGGATGAATTTTGTTGAAAATTAAAAAGACAGGCTAGAAATGAAAGCAATGAAAATATCATTTTGTATGAGAAGCACATGCAACCAGAATTAGTCTACACATAGGGTTGAATATCTCTTTTAGCACAATTTGAATCTTTATTTTATTTTAAGCATATTTATTAATAGTATAATTAAAGTGGTTTTATGTTTTTTTTTCATGAGGATTTCCCTAGATAAACCTTGTGTTATGTGATTGCATTATTGTAGTTCTACTATAAATATTCTTTGATTATGTAATCTAGATAACATGGTTTTCCTCTGTAAGATTGTAAGTGTTTCCTTTCATTTAATATCAAAGGTATTTTACTTGTTAGATTTATGAGGGTGGCATTTTGGCCTTGAAATAATATTTTTTTGAGTGGGAAATTTTCCTATGTGGTTTCATAGTTTGAAGTACAAAATATGGACAGCACATCTAAAATGAAGATTGAGAAATTCAATGGTCAAAAATTTGAGATTTGGAAGCTCAAGAGGATCTTCTTGTAGATAAAGACTAGTCAATTGTTGTGACCAGTCAAAATCCCATCACAATGTCCAATGTAGACTAGGAGAAATTAAACTAAAAGGCTCAATCTACCATCCATCTATGAATTTGGATTCAATGTTGCTAATTTATTTTTATAAAGGATACCATTGAGAATTTGTAGGAGAAGATTTGTGGGGTGTTTCAAACTAAGTCCCTAGTGAAAAAACTCTTCATGTGAAATAAGTTGTATTCCTTATTAATGATTGATGGTGGCTACATGATTGGGCCCTCAAATGAATTTAACATTGTCATTAGATAGTTAGCTTTAGTGGATATGAAGATGGATGAAGAATATTAGTGCATCATCAAGTTTTATATTCATTGTTCAAATCATGACACAACATTGTAATGGTGATTAGGTCTACCTCTACTAAGTTAAAGATTGAGGAGGTTGTGGGAGCCTTGTTATAAGAGATAAGGTAATAATCAATAGAGTCTACAATGGATTTCTTTGATTGTCAAATTTTATTCAAAGGACAAAAGAAGGAACAAGAATGGAGACAATAGATAAAAGTCAAAAGGTAGATCTAAGTCTCCTAGAAAGTCAAATGTGAAATGTCAGTATTGTGGAAAGATTGGACATATCAAGTCGTGTAAAGTGAAGAAAGTTAAGAAGGGATTTAATGATGCTTCTTACAATCCGCCAATGATGTATGTAGAGGATTTTCCTAGCATCTCCAAGTATGCATGCATGTGATCATCTATGGTTGATCAGTTCTAAAGCCTCGTTTCACATGACTCACCATTAGGATTTATCTTTTGTTCATGAGAGGTACAATGGAGGAGATTATTTCTTAGGAGACAATACATCTGACTAGATCATTGTTCATGGCAAGGTTAAATTGATGTTAAAAGATGGAAGGGTTAGATCCCTCTCTAATGTTCTACATATTCCAAGTCTAGCTAGAAATTTTATTTTTGTAAGTAAAATGAATGATGCAAGTATAAAAAAAAATTTCAAAAAGGATGGATGCTAATATGGTTAGAGGAGTCATGGTTTTGTAAAAGGAAGTTCACTTTGGAGCTCTATTTCAACTTGATGTTAGCATGATGATCGAATGTAATAGTTCTAAGGTTCTTTATTCTAAGAAATATAAGTTACCTAACTAAAAATATTATGTTTTCCAACATGAATGCATAAGCCACTTTGATGATAAATTCTTTATCCTTTAAACTAAGGGTATGGATGAGGAATTATATTAACTCTTCTTCATATTTAAATTGTGTGAACATTGTATATATGGAGATAATAAATGTGTTTGTTTCACATGATCTTTGCCACATCGAATATGATTTTTCATTTGATTCATATTGATGTATTTGGACCTACTTGTGTTTCAAGATCACTAGTGAATTCCCATATTATGTTTCACTTATCCCAAAAAACATAGTTATTTTTCTTAGACAAAAATCTAAAGTCTTTGGTAGGTTTAGAGAGTTTAAGCTTCTTATGTAGAATCATATAAAGAACATTAAAATATTGAGAACTAATAATGGTTGAGAGTTTTTCTCTACAAATTGAGAAGTTTTTTAAGTGTAAGGGGATATCTAGAAAAAATGCAACTCCATATAGAATGGACTTGTAGAGAGTACTACCATTATGTTGATTGAGAAAGCAAGAAGCATGCTCAAGGTTGTTGTATTAGATTAGTTCTCAGTAGAAATAGTCAATATTTCTTATTATCTTATCAACAAATCTCCTATATTGGAACTTGTTGGTATAACCCTACAGGAATTTTGGATTGCCAAGAAGACCTATCTTTAGCATCTCAAAGTTATCAATTGTGATGTATAGGTGGATGTTCCAAAGGAGAATAGATCTAGGCTAGACTTCAAAGCATAGAAGTGTATCTTTGTCTTTTACATTGAAGGTGCAAAAAGAAACAAGATTTGAAATCCTAGGCTAGGAAAGATAGTGTGTAATTGAAACATGATCTTCAAAGATATTAGATCTTCTCCTAAACTTGAGAAACCAAGAGATTAAAATAAAAATGAGATACAATTTGAGCTGAAGATTAAGGAAATTGTCGATGAGGATGAACAAGAGGTTTACGAGGCACCTATTGAGGGAGGTGATCCAAAATAGGATCTACAAGAGCAAGAAAAACCTTAAACTCCACTCATGAGAAGGTGCACTCAGCAATGAAGACAACTAGAAAGGTATAGTCCACCTATTTTTTGTTGCATTTTTACTTTATCTACTAACAATGATGAATGTAAAACTATAAAAGAATCAATTAATTCAAAGGAGGGGAAGTCTTTGAAGAATTCTTGGAGAAGAGTAGGACTTGATATTTGGTTCAATTTCTTGAAGAAAGAAAACTTGTTGGATATAAATGGGTCTTCAAGAAGAAATTAAATTATGAGGGTAAGATTGAAAAATACAAGGAGACTTTAGTGGCTAAGTGTTATTCTTAGGCTCAAAGAATAGATTTTGGTTAAATTTTCTCCTTGGTCACGAAGCTAATTGATATATTTTTATTTTTATTGCTGCATTTGATCTTTAAGTTGAAAAGGTGGATGTTAAGACAATGTTCATGCATAAGAAAATTAGGAATAAATATGCATGTTATAGCCAAGTGTAATGTCCCCTATTTGAGGGAAACTCTTAAACCCGAATCTTGCATTCAAGTATTTCTCAAAGAGACATTAAAACGTTAGAGATCAATAAACTTAGTGATAAAATCTAATAAGATTAGATGATATAAAGACTTTAATTATTGTCAAAGGAATATTCATCTTCTCCAATATAAATGATGCCATAAGAGCTTTAGGGTAGATAAGGACATCTCTTAAGATCCCATAGTTGGAATGCTATTATCCCATTTAATCATCATAAAGAATAAATGGAGACATTATTTATAAGACTCAATAATTGCTGTAAGTATCATTATTGGCACTAACGCATATAAACATATATCTATATATATATATATATCTATTCATATACAAATCTATAAATGGTAATCATCACTATTTCTTTGTTTATATTCATTGCATATATATATATATATATACTATAATCATTATTTAATATATATATATATTTATTATATAAATGTTATTTACTTGTAAAGTAGCAATCGCATTAAACAACATACCCCTGATCTTAGACTGTCACATTACCTTTATTGCTATCAACTAAGTACTTGATTGTGGTAAGTTACTGTTGTCTGTGAGACTTCCTTAGTTGTGCAGGACACACGTAGTCTCAATGTTCCAAACGTTGATATATTCAAACAACTGGTGATGGTCCCCTAGCCTCACGTCCAATTCATGACCTCCTTGAAGAGTGTTAACAGAGTGCGGTTCCCATGGGCTGTGAGAATAATATTGTGGTGGCTTGAAAAATGCTTTGTTGAATGATGTTGACCGCTCTTCTCTTCCATTCCCGTTGCTACTGATTATAACTAGAAAGGCTGTCTTGTCTGGGTGAGGCATTGAATAATCACTACCTAATACTACAAGCACTGCCATGATGTATCGTTCTCTTCCATCATCTGACTTCACCTTCTCAGTTCCGCTCTACTAAGTTGAACGACACCCATAATATATACGTCGACCTCAATGGAGCTTGGATCCCTATTCTCCCCAGCGATGTCAAGAACTCCCCGTCAGTCTCTGTATATGATGAAGATGGCAAACTCCAGATTCCACACCTAATAATCTGTCATTCGATGTCTCTTATACCTTTTTTATTTTCTTCTACTTTTTCTCCCATACTTCCCGCAATTGATGTATTCCTTCAACAATGATTATTATCTTATTCACTTCCTGGTCTAGCCAGATTCACCTGTAGAGTCCTATCAGACATGATTCTCCTAGCGGCCAACGTTTTCCCGTATAGCTATTCTAAATACAAGATCTTACGCCTTTTGTTTTCATATATTTTCCATACCCCCCGAGACATTGGTTAATGCTTTTCTTATATGCGTTGAGGGATCACTTTAAGGAATCACGACTTTTCAATTACATATTCTTATTTTAATCAATGAAGGATAATATTTAAAGCATTAGTTTAATCTACTAGCTATGGTGTTATATTTGGTAATAATGTATTATTATTATTATTATTATTATTATTATTATATCTATATATATTAATGTAATATGTAATATTTAATATATACATTCAAAATATTAAATATAAGATGTATATACATATATATATTTTATATATTCATTATTAGTATTATTTGTATTCTATAATAATCATAATTGTTCAATAATTATAATATTATTTTATTTTATATTCATTTTGTATACTTTAATGTTTATTATATTATAATAACATTTATGATGATTTTATAATTGTAATATTGTCTTGGACAATTACAATTATGCGATATCACAAGATTAATTATTTTAATTATGTTTCTTAAACAGCACAAAATCGGGGACATGACACCAAGGTATTTTGTGGTAAAAGGAAAGGAAGATTTGGCTTACATTTTTAAATTAGGATTTGTTAGACTTGAGTTTAATCATTGTGTTTAAATTATAGATAGATAAATTAATAATTTATTGACATTGTTTTGTATATTGATGGCATGCTTATTATTGGTAATATAAATAATATGGTTAAGATTCTTGAGTCCTAGCTTGCGTAATAACCTAACAATAAAAATCAAGGGGATCCTAAGATTATTCTAAGCATGGAGATTAGCAAAGACAAAGCTAACATAAAACTTTGGTTGATTATATTTCGTAGAGATTCAAAATGCAAGAGTACAAACTTGTGAGTGTTCTTGTTCATGTGAGAGTAAATTTGACATTGGAAAAATTCCCTAAGATACTAGATGATATAGAGGCATGATCCATGTCCTATATATGAGAGTTGTGGGAGCTTTCAACATATACAGTGATCTACACTCTAGACTAGATATTGCCCAAGTAGTGGGAGTCCTAAGCAAATATATGTCCAATCCTAGCAAAGAATAGTGTACTATGGTTAGACAAGTCTCTAGATTTCTCTATGGAACTTCAGAATATTCTATTTCCTATTAGGGAGGAATTTATGTGGGTAATACATTTGATAAAAAAGGTTTTGTTTATGCATATTAGGTTAGTGATGACAAAAAGAAGTCTACAAATGGTTGTGTTTTAACCTATTCGGCGGTGCAATCACTTGGAAGAGAAAGAGATGGATTGTACTATCTCTTTTGACTATGAAACTTAAGTACATAGTAGTTACATGTGCTTACAAGGAGGTAGTGTGGATTCATATATATGTTGGTTTGATACAAGATGCAATGAAGATGTACTATAACAACCAGTAGTTTGACCAAGAACCTTACTTTTCACACAAACAAAACACATTGATATATAGTGCCATTTTGTTCATGATGTGGTGGAGGATAAGAGGGTGATGATAAAGAAAGTGAGTAGTTCAATAATTTTTTAGATTCATTAATGAAGCCAATGAGCATAAAGAACTATACATAGTGCAAAGACTATGGGCATATTTTCTCCTAGCTATTAGATCAGTTTATTTGTTCTACCTCTTTTGTTCTTTTATTTTTGCAATGTGTACAACAATGGGAGATTGTTAGCTTAGATGTGTTGTACTCCTTGAAAACCTTGTAATTTCTAATGCCATGTAAATTGGTTCATCATGGAAGGGAACACCATCCTTGAGGAACCTTGAAGATTACTTTTTTGGCACATCCTACCAAGTAGATTGTATGATATGTAACTGAGCATTGATATTTGAGGTTACAAGTAGACTAAGTGGGGGCATCTATGACCAACTAAATATAGTCATATGTAAGAGTGTGTAAGAGCAACTACTTGTTGCAATTTGAAACATTTGGCTTGACTAGGTGGACTCCTTGATTGTAGGAGTCAAAATTATCATGAAGGTAGTTAATTACTATTTGGTAGGTGCAGACATGAGATGATGCACATGGGTCCAATTGGACCAATCTAACCCATTCATTAGAGCTCGTAGTTTTGGGCCCAAATTTTTAGAGACCACTCTTGGTTTCCTAGTTTGCCTCTTGCTTATAAAGTAGTGCTTGGGTATAGAGTTGTACATGATTTCATATGATGGGTACATGCTACTAGAATTTCTCCAAATGTGTGGTTGAAGATCACTTTCAAAACAAGTCAAATATTTATTGTATTATATTATTATTTCTTGATATATAATTGGCGGTGCTTTGTCTTGTTGGTCTTTTCCAATAAGGGTTTTCTAGGGTAAACCTTGTGTTGTGTCATTGTATTATTGTCATTATGCTAAAAAAAATGTGATTCTATAACCAAGATAGCATAACTTTCCTATATAAGATTATTAGCATTTCTTTTCATCTAAAAAGTGTAATTTCTTCTTGAAGGCCCAAGACTTGGGGAAAAGTTATTCTAAATATTTATCACATTATTAGATTAGTTTTAACCATACACTAAATGTTAGCTAATTTTGGGTTAGGGGCATTTGTACTCTGAATATTGCTAGTCTATGGGGCAAGGGTTGTGTTTAGGAAGGGATCATGGGTTGGTTGTAAGTAGCTATTCCCTAGTTAAGTCCTCTATGTTGGTGATTTAGCTATTTGACTTGTAATAGGATTGGACCCAAATAAGAAACTAGAATTGTTAACAAAGATTGGTGTGTTAATTCTTAGTAAAAGGGGATCTAGTTATAATTGAGTTAGTTTATAAATGGGGATGACCAAGATAAAATCCTTGATTATCTTCCTTCTAATGCTATAATTCTTGGCATGTTTTCTTGATTTGCAAATTAGGTGGACAATGTGTTCCATGCACAGAGAATCAGATCTCAATATTCCGCAAATCTAAGTTTTAACAAACCTGTAATGAAAGATACTCACACAATCTCTCCCTCCAAAGATTTTCTGCTGCCATTGTCATTGGACAAGTTAACCAGCTGCTCTTCTGCACAAAGAATTTCTGATTGCTGAAATACAGAAAGGGTTACAAGTGCCAAAGATCTATACTAACAAAACAAAAAAAATTGGCTTCTTGAACAATCAGTATTACAAGCACTACTCTGCTATTATTATTTTTATCCTTGTTATATTTACAAACCAATTCTCCTAGTCTACATCTTTTCGACATTGAATGCACACTTCAAGATGTAATCAAATCAAGTGAAAGTAATGGAGCAGAGCTTTAAATGTCCTGGGGTTAAAAAGAGATAAAATTGGAGCAGAGCTTTAAATGTCCTAAGGATCCCAATAATTTCAGAATACCTGATCCTGAAGGGCCTCGGCAAGTGCAAAATCAATCTGAATGTAACTGAGACCTTCAAACAAGTCCATAAAGCTATTCGTCACTGTGTAAGGAAAACCAGTGTTTATGTAATGTACGTCTGGATGCTGATTTCGGCTCATTTTCAACAACCAGCCTCCTCTGCCTCTAATTCAGAACTACACTCAAACTAACTCACCAAAAAATAAAAATGCATTAGCTCAAACAAAATCTGCTAAAATTAAACTAAAATGATGCAATGAATCTCCAACAATGCCACTGCAACTTACAGGTTTGTTTCCGATGTAAACTTAAAGCAGAAAAACCTTGCTTATCAGCTACAACGATGGCGTACAAGTTAAATCGTTCTGGATTCTTGGCCGTCAGACGCACAAGCAACAATTCCATCACTGATCCGTCAAAGAAAACGTGTATGGCAAAGCGCAGGAGTGTGGCATAACGGTAGGTCTGCGGTTCGATCCCTGGCAAAGGCATGCCCCAGGCGATCGATGCATGCATTCACCTCTTCTGCGCATGTCTCCTCCACTACGCTCTTTATGAGCATGACTCTTCCACTACAGAGCGTTTCATTTTCATATTAATGCGATACCTGTCATTTCAAATGCATGCTGGACGTTTCATTCTCCACTCTCTATTTTTATGCATTCACCTGTCACGTGCCCGTCAATT
>VDFB02086081.1:303187773-303408087 GCA_007258455.2 Sequoia sempervirens | reverse complement strand
TGCCAAGTTCTGTATGTCCATCCTACTTAGAGACAATCATCGTCTATTGTTATTCAAGTTTTGCATAAATTCAAAGGCATTGAAGAGTTGAAAGGATTGAAATATCTACGTCTTTAGGTTGGATTCAAAAATATGTGGCATGTTTTACACTTTTATTTGTTGTTTTGTTACTAGAGAAATTTTATAATTATAAACTATTAACTCATGTTTTTATGTGATTCCCATGACAGAAGAAACGAGTGCAATTGTCATATTTGTGCTAGTTAAAGATTGTCCCCCCAACGATTTGTAAGGAGTTTATAGGGATTCGTCCAATGGGGTCGAGGGGACAAAAAGTTGTCACTTTTGTAGTTAGGGATTCGTCTTATCAAGGCACCCCTTATATATTGTTCTTGTCATGTTTTCTAACTCTCGGTATCTTCCTTTAGTGCTGCTAGCTAGTTGGTTCTCTTAAGATGGCTTTATCTACAAATTATGCTAGGGAATGTTGTTTCAACACTTAAATAGGGTCTCTAATGCCCCTTATAGAATTGAGTTGTTTTTTCAATAGATTCCAACATTTGGATTTAACAAAAAAAAATAAAAATGATTTTATTGGGGGAATTTCGTTTTTAAGATTAATGTCATCAATTATGCTTCATGCAATGAAAATCTCTTGGAGAGTATTCTATGATAGCTAACCATCACTGTAGGGTCATTACATATTTTTTCTTGATGTCGACTATATTTTTCTTAGATGTTGGATAATCTAAAGACGTGGCTCAATTAGTGGTGGTCTATCTAATCTAGTCATAATACAAGGTAGGGAACTGGATGATGTTTTAGATTTTGTTTTGATTGGTTTGGATCTCTTGCCACCAATATGATCATTTCTTATTCATGGATGTGGTGGCCTATTATGGAAATGGAAACGTAAAACCCACAAAACTAATAATATTGCAACACAAATTAGTTGCAAAGAAATAATGAAGAAATTGAAATAGAATAACATAATAATAGACAAGACACAGATTTACGTGCTAAAACCTTGACAATATGCCAAGGAGACATCCACAGGGCAAAGTATCAGTATTCTTATTGCTTAGAGAAATTAATTACAACCTTCACATAGTTGTTTCTCTTCAATTACAATTCATTACAATTAATTTAGCCTTTAAGGCAACAAGACATATATAATATCTTCAACCTATGTCAAACTTTAAAAAAATAGCTTTGTTTTTATTGTTTTGTTTTTATCTCTTGTTTTATTCCTTTTATTTTTCCAAAGATAAACTATGCTTTCTTTCTAATTTATTGTTGTCATTATCCAACAATCTTCACCTTGACAACAATTTACCTGATACTTTCCCATACCCATTCATCACCTTTTCTACAAGCCAAGAGAAGTCAAACACCACTTCAACTTCTCTAACTGTATTGGTTTTGTAAACATGTCTACACAATTTTCTAGTGTATGAACTTTCTCAAGAGCTACTCCACCTCCCTCAATAACCTATCTTACAAAATGGTATCTAATCGCAATATGTCGATCAATTTTCCCCAACAACGGCCATATCATATTCCTGTGTCCCTTTGGTACGACATGACATGCCACTGAAGGTTTGGAGACCTATAGTTTTGGTGCTTATAGTTTGATACTCTCACTACAAATGGGGTTTGATGGAGACCCCACTGATTTTTTACATGGGTGGATGACAACAGGTACCTAAGGAACCTACAGTAGGATCATTTTTTGATCAGTCGGAGAGATTATGTTATAGTACCCTACTACTGGAGTCAAGTCATGTGGCAACATGGTCGATCGCAGAATATACCAACAGACATGCCCACCTATACTAGGGCCTAAAGGAGTGTGGTGAGGGCGGGGGATCGACCTCGTTCGACCATTATTGATATCATCCCTTCAGATGATGATGAGTTTGATCATGATCAGCCACCCATAGCAGCGGTAGATAATGTTGGAGTGGCTATGGATTTTGCACAATGGTGAGAGAGACATCATCCTGGTCTTATGTTCGACGAGGGTGCCCCAAGAGGAGATCTTAGTCCACAAGGGGAATTTCCACCCTAGCCCTCATAGGATAGGTGGAGATGTTGGTAGCAGGTCAGTGAGGAGGAAGAGGCACCACCAAGGCCAAGGTGGCAGAGGAGGTCAGATCCCTCCCCAGCTACCCTCATCTCTTCGGCACTACCAACTTCCACCATAGCAGCAACGGTGACTCTAGCGTCATCAGGAGTGGCCACCGATGCTGGCAGCATAGGTCCTAGCACCGATCCTCACCCTGATCCGACATGGCAACCAGGAGACCGAGGTATATGGGATATGTTGTTTATGTTTTGATACTTTCAATTTTATGTTTATGATATATGTATATACATGTCATGTGATACTGATACGTCCTTTCTTTGTGGTTGCAGAGGACACACAAGAATGGACCGGGCTTTTTGCTTAGTGTATTTTGGATATCGTCCATGACGTGTCAATTTAGGGATCGGTCCTTGAGGCTTACTTACCAGCATTTATGAGACAACATGCCCCTAGCTTTGAGCCAGTTGCGCACTTGAGGACTACTTACAAGGAGCAAGGCGTGGAGATTGTCTAGCTTATTGCAGAGCTAATGACTCTTCGAGGACAGTGTGATCAGCTCTTGGGGGAGCTGTGGATGGCACTCGTCGAGCGAGATGTGGTAGTGAGGAGGTATGATGCCACCGAGCAGGCATGTGACGCCCTCCAAAATTATCTTGATGACCTCGATAGGCAGCCGATAGCTATGATCCCAACAGATGTTCAACACCTGCAGGATGAGTTGAGGTGGGAAAAGCTAACCATCTCTTCCTTCTAGGGAAAGATCAGAGGGATGCGGGCAACTTTTTCTGTATCATGCTCACACTGATCATGCTCCATAACCACTGTCTAGCCTCTTCTGAGGGTTCTCAAGCATTCGCCAAAGCCAGAGGGCTCCGGGAGCCATGCACCATAGTGATTAGAGGCTCATCATCAATTTTTGTATATCATTTTTCTAGTGAGATACATACATACATATATGGGTATGTGTAGGATCATGATGGGCCAAAAAGTGGCAATATGATGGGTATGTGTAGGGTATGTGGTTGACGAACTTTTTTTTACCCAAAATTGATGAAACGAAAAGGGTTTTTAAAGGAGATTCTCAGCTTTCCACCAATATAAATTATGCTTTACTTTGAATTTAATAAAAAAATGTTATTAATTTTCTATTTGAATTACGACTAAAGTCCTGATTGATTGTTTGATTGAAAAATATCTATAGCTTTCAAATGGTATCACATTTTTTGAATCCGAAACATGCGTCACATTCTATGCTTCGCATACTATAAGATTAAAAAATAAATAAAAATCATGAAGTTTTGACCAAGTTAAGGTGGTTAGACATATGAGTTTTTATAATTTTAAAAAGTTCTAATAAAAAATTCATAATTAATTATTTACTTGGAAAAAAATTACAAGAAAATATGCATCACATCGGGACATGAGTCCTCTACTTATATCTAAAATCTTAATTATCATTTTATTGTGGTTAGGGTGGTCAGATAGACACCTACTTCTTATTTTTTCCCTGAAATTTAAGTACTACTGCATTGAAATTTCAAATTTTCACCAAATAGATTTAAAATAAATAAATAAACCTAGTAGTTTAGAAACTACATTCAATTTTCTACAGATTCTATTACATATTTTTGAAATAATATAGATAACTTATTCAAATTTTTACGTCAAGTTTTCTAACTCTGATTTTTTTGAATTTTTTGCCACTTAAGGGCTTGTTTTTTCCATCATGATCCTATACATACCCATATACTTGTAGATCTTTTGTATAGACATATATTTAGCAACCAATCATTTTTTATAGTAGTGGCCCGATACATGTACATGACATTGATACATACAAGCATATATATATGTGTGTGTGTGTGTGTATAGATATATGTCTATATATGGATACATCGATTCTAATCTCGTGGCATTGTTTATTTGGATATACATGTATGTTCTTTATTTTTCATGTATGTTTATGCAATGGATGTTATATGCTCATATGGATGTATACTTACATTAGATGTTAATTATGATTTAATAAACACACATAGTTGTATGTTATTAAATAATGATGATCTAATTGTCTTTTAAAAGATGTGATGTGATACATGGACGTACAAACACACACACACGGTCACATCATAACACAAAAAAATTCATAATGTGTTAATGAATAGTGTCAATATATGCAGTGTTATTGCCCTTCTATAGAGAGAACATTGCACAGATGACACATAGAACACTATGCATAGCATTGGTGAAGATGCATTGCACCAATGGGCTCTTTTAAAGGTGTTCCATCCATAGATGATAATCCATAAGCACCT
This sequence comes from Sequoia sempervirens, assembly GCA_007258455.2. NCBI lineage: Eukaryota > Viridiplantae > Streptophyta > Pinopsida > Cupressales > Cupressaceae > Sequoia > Sequoia sempervirens. The sequence continues at coordinate 303,403,683 of VDFB02086081.1, read as the reverse complement.
TAACCGTATATAGAGATCACAATGTAAGGGTCTAACCAATTAGGATTGAATTTTCCTCCTTGATCAGGCGGCACATTTACATTTCTCTAGTTTGCACAGAGAACCAGATCTCGTATTTTGAAGGTCCTAGGAAGCACACTTTGATTATATTTCCTAGATAACCACCATTGATAAGCTTTAAGATGTTCAAGGGCCTGTAAACGATGCTCATCGAGCATTTCCAGCTGATGGAAATGGTTGACCCGGTAGGTTTCATCATCAATTAACCCTTTAAGGGAAACTCGCAAAGACAAAATTTCTAACTCAAAAGGTATAATAGCTTCAACACCATACATGAGGTTGTAAGGTGTTGTTCCTATAGCCATTCAAACACTCATGTGATAGGCCCACAAAGCATATGTTAATTGAATATGCTAGTTCTTACCGTGCTTATTAACTATTTTACGAAGAATAAGCTCAAGAGTTTTATTGGATGCTTTTGCTTGACCATTGGATTGCGGGTAGTACGATGTGGAAAACCTGTGCTGAATATGAAATTTCTCAAGGAACTTCCTTACTTCCTTGTTCTTGAATGGTGTTCCATTGTCAAAAAAAAGCATAGTGGGCAATCCAAATCAAGAAATGATATTGTTCATGAGGAAACTACAGATAGCTTTAGTGTTTGTGGATTGAAGTAGAATTGCTTCAACCCATTTTGTGAAGTAATTCATAGTGGTAATGATGAAGGTATGTCCCTTAGAATAAGGAGTTGATATTTTCCCAATAATATCCAACCCCCATTTTTTGAATGGACAAGGAGAAGTTTAATTTTGTAATTCTTGAGCAGGTGTATGAATAAGACTATTGTGTTGTTGACATTGAAGGCACTTCTTAACAAAATTGAAGGAATCTTGTTCCATCATTTTCTAATATTACCCCTTATGTATCAATCTTCTTGCCAAGGATCTACCACCAAAGTGTCCACCCCCAGAGCCCAAATGGGATTCCTTAAGGGAAAGGGGTTTTTCCATTTTAGTTTAAGACATCTGAGGAGCAAACCATTATAGGCTTTTCGATAAAGGAAATCAGATAGGATAACATAACGTGCTGAAAGATTTCTTATGCAAGTGTGATCATTCTTTGTCGCATCATCGGGAAAGTTTCTAGTCTTAAGATAGTTATAGATATTAGAAAACCATTCTCCAGAATCCACATGGAAACACATAAGGGACTCGGCTTCAGGTTGGTTAGGAACCACAAGGGTCCATAGGACATGAACCACAAAGTGGTATTCTTTTGTATCCTCTTCTAAAGGTACTAAGGAAGCAATGCATGCCATGGCATCAACATGCTTATTTTCTCTCCTAGGGACACTATCTATTGTGAAAGAGGAGAACTGTTTAAGCAAGGACAAGGTAAGGTCTCAATATCAAGACAAATTACTTTGCTTGGCTTGATAGGCTCCCATTATCTATTTTACTATAAGTTCAGAGTCACCTAGGATATGAAGGAATTTTACTCCTAGCGCGATCGTGACACTTAAGCCAGTAATAAGGGCTTCGTACTCAGTGATGTTATTGGTATAGGGAAAATCTAGTTGAAAGGATAGAGGAACTAGTTTACCTTAAGGGGATATCAGAACCACACCAACTCCAGAACCAGTTTGACACCTCGATCCATCGAAATACATCTTCCATTTGAGGTCATGATCAATTACAAAAATATTTTCATTAGGAAACAAATCTAACCCTGGAAAGGAACAAGATGAGGGGGCGTCTTCCAGCTAGTCCACAACCGCTTGACCCTTTATTGACTTCTGAGTAATGAACTTTATGTCGAACTCAGAAAGCAGCATAATCATTTCGCTAATCTTCCAGCCAGGTTGGCGCTAGAGAACATATGTTTTAAGAGATCAATTTTTACTATGATGCACATCTCAACATGGAGAGGATAGTGTCTTAACTTCTATGTAGCAAAGACGAGAGCAAGGAATTGCTTCTCCATGGAGGAATAATGGGTTTCATAGTCAACAAGAACAAGGCTAATGTAATAGACCGCTCTCTCCTTCCCTATGTCATCATATTGAGCCAAAAGAGCTGGCAAAGCATATGGTGACGTGGAAAGGTAAAGAAGAAAGGGTACATGTCTTGCATAGCCAACATCAATATGGGAGGATTGGATAAATAGGTTTTGATTGACTTAAAATCTTTTTGACACTCTTCATCCCATATGAATTGAACATCTTTTTTCAATAAGTGAGAGAAAGTAAGGGTACGATCATCCAATTGAGCTATAAATCTACAAATTTTTTGAATCTTCCCCTGTAAACTCTATAGCTCAGTGATATTCCTTGGTGGAGGCATGTTAACAATGGCATCAATCTTATTTGTATCAACCTCGATTCCACGGTGAGAAACTATAAACTCCAAAAGCTTTCCAGCATCGACACCGAAGACACACTTAGGAGGGTTTAGTCTCATCTTATAGAGTTGAAGCCTTTCAAAGATAAGACGAAGGTTCTTCACTTGATCTTGATGGGTTATCAATTTTTCCAATATGTCATCAACGTAATCTTCTAAGATCTTATGGATAAAATCATGAAATATTGGGGTCATCACCTGTTGGTAAGTTGCTCTTGAGTTCTTTAATCCAAAGGGCATGACCACATAATAGAAAGTAGCCCACGGGGTGGTGAAGGTTGCTTGTATTGATCATCTAGGTTAATATGGATCTGATTGTAACTCGAGAAGCTGTCTATGAAAAATAGTAATGCATGGCCTATAGTCAAGTCGACAGTCATATCTATATTAGGCAATGGAAAATCATCCTTACGAGAAGCCTTGTTAAGGTCACAAAAGTTGATACATATACAAATATGGCCATAATGTTTACTAACGACAACTATATTTGAAATCCAGGGGGAATAGACAATTGGAGAGATAAAGCTAGCTTTCAACAGTTTCTCTATCCCAGTCTTGACCATCAATGCCACCTTAGGGTTGATCTTTTGAATTTTTTGCTTAACAGGCTTGGTGTCGGGACATAGGATGATATTGTGGACCACTATAGACTCGTCAATATCAGGCATATCCTACATCCAAGCAAAGATATCAGGATGGGAATGCAAGAGATCGAAGTGTTTGTTTGCTTCTTTTGAAGAGACACTTACTGATCTTGACCAATTTCTCTAAGGATTTAGGATCCATAGAAACTTTGATAGTATCTCCTTTAAGGAGGGAACTACAGTCTTCAGGATGAGATATCATGACATCATTATCGACATTAGATATACGATCTTCCTCATCAATACTCAAAATAGACTCTCCAAAGTATGCTTGACTATGCAAGTGATATGGTAATTGTTTATTGTGATGATAAGGAGGCAACGGGGAATAAGCACCTAGAAATTCCTCTAGCACTTCATCTGAAGAGAAGACATCGAGAGGGACCTTCTAGGCCTACCCCTTTTCCTCTATTAACTCAGGATGAACTAGGCTTAATGGCTTAACTGAGATCATATTAACATTCCACCAAGGCTTTTGCTTGGATTGTTCTACAAAGCATCCCAAACCTAGATAGCGTTGTCATGGCTTGAATAGGATAGGGACCTGAATTCCTTGCTTGATGCACCCTAGGCATTTCTTCCCATAGCCATATCAAGAAGCGAGCTCATATATGAACCCGTAATGAGTTTGCAAGACTTTAGGAGGCGGTGGTTTCATGTTGAGTGTCTCGTTCCACCAATGGATCTTGAACGTCTCTATGGGTGTACCTCCACCTTCTTTACTAGGCTCACAAATATTAACCTCTTTCACAGAAGGGGGATTATTCTCCTCTACACAGGAAGGAGTGATCTCCTGCATAGGATCACACTTATCCTCCTCCATGGGAGCATCATCCACCTTTGCATCAAGGGTACCTAGAAGGTCTATGAAAGAAGGGTTTGCCTTATATTTTGTAATGAAGAATTCAGAGAAGTTCAAGGAGCCCCAATCATCACCAAGGAAAGTGTTCATTTGGGAAGCAGGCAAGGAGACTTAGGGTCCTCTGCTTTAGGTGGTTCTTCATTTCCAACACTCACGCTAGGAACAACTTTCACAGAGGGTATCGATGAAGAACTGGCCATAGCATCAACAGTCAAAGATGGAATACAATTCTTGAGAGTAGACACAACTCAAGCACGACTGAAAATTGTCAGTTCATAGAGGTGGACAGCTTCCAGATATGCTTTAACTATAACTACTTGATTATTTGCAATGAAATTCAAAGAGCGGTGTAAAGTGGAAGTCACCACACCCATAGCATGGATCCAAGGTCTCCCTAAAAGGAGGTTATATGGCAATGGGCCAGACATCACATAAACCAATATGGGTAAGGTAATGGGGCCTAGCTACAAAGGTAGTATTATCATAGCTAGAGCTTGGCGGTAGGCGTTATCAAATCCACAAATGTACAAGGAGGAAGCCACTAGGGAAGATGAATCAATTTTAATTTTAGATAATAGGTCCATACCACAGATGTTGAGTCTCAAACCAGTGTCAATGAGGGTATGCCTAATATCGATGTTGTTAACATCAATTATAATCATTAGGGGATCTGCTTGCTTTTGCACATCTGGAGGCGGGAGTTCTTGCAGGTGGAACGTGATATTCAGTGAATCCACACAAATATGAGCCAACAATGCATTAACATTTGTAGGCCTAGCAAAGAAAGCAAGAGAATCTTTTGTAAAGCTTCCTGAAGCATCTCCTGATAAACTGGAGTGATTTGAAGCAAATCCCAAAGTGAGATCTTAGCTGAGGTAACATGAAGTTGTTCGACAAGATCATAATTTCCTGGTGCTTTGATCACAGGTTTAGGTGTTGAAGGAAGGCTTGGTTGAAAAGATAGTAAAGGAGTAGAAACATATAGTTGTGGTGTAGGGACAAAAGGTTGTGTATTTAGGTTTTTTCTGTTACTCCTTGTAGGATATGTGTGCCCAACATCATTATAAGATGGAGAGTCCATAGCTTTCACAAATCTTGAATATAGCTCTGATGAATCACTACAAAATGAAATCCCATAAACATAAGAGTCAGTCGGGGTCACGTAAATGACAGGTTTCTTAGGGCTCGAAGGATCCACAAAGACCACCACCACATTTACTGATTCCTCAGCCTACTGTGAGGAAATTTGTTTGGGAGATTTACAGATAGGTTCTGAGAGTGCTTCTAAGAAGTCATCTAGAGTGCCTTCCAACATATCAAAATCTTCCTTAGAATAGTCATTATTACAAATGTGCAACACCGTAAAGAAATATCTGACATTCACGTTGGGTTCACCAAAATGTGATATAAGAGGGATTCGTTGCACACAGGTCTCTCCTTTCTCAAGAGATCGCCAAGGAACAAATTTCCCTTATACACCTCAGGATTAACAAGAAACTAAGATTTTTTTATGCTTCAGGAAAATCGACCAGAGACCCTGAGAGATCAAAACCAGGAGATTTTTGTCCCAGAAGAGGGAGCTCTCAGCCAAAAGACATCAGTGTAGTTTCTTGATGCCAGGGCGACGCACTATCATCTAAAGGACGTGTTGGCATCCTAAGCAACATAGAACTCAGGAACTCGAACAGAAAGAGACTAGCTTTACTTCTATGCTCAAGTCTAAGGTGTGTTGAATAATAAACTAGTCAAAAAACCAGAAGTAGCAATGAACAGAAGGATGCTTGAAGAAAGCTTACCTTTCCCTAGATAGCTGGATCCTCACTCCAAGTTCCTTTTTGTGACCTACACACAAAAGAACAAAGAGAAACTTGTTGGGTGGATGTATGGGGGCTTGCCTTAGCTAGATCTCATTTTGGTGTTCCCACCTCCACAAACAACCAAGTTGGAAAGGAATGTAAAAGAAGTAAGCAAAGTGAATAGTGAAAGCAAAACCTGCTCAGAAGTAGAACCTACACCACAAGGAGTGTGTGGTGGAAGAAAAACTCACTCAGGAGTAGAATCCGCACCATGAAATAGTAAGTGAACAAGTATGAAAGGAAAGTGAAAGAGAGAGAGCATTACCCATAGGCCTAGACCCTCTCTGGAGCACACAAACGCACCATTGTGTGCTTGCTTGAGAGTTGTTGCTGCTGCTAGGAGGACTTTAGTCCGGCATGGCTTCACTTGTGAGAGCATTGCTATTAAAAGTGAAGAGAACTCTAAATTGGAGTAAGTGAATGAGAGAGCCTGAGTGATGTCTTCCAACCCCCAAATGAGACCCAAAAAGGGGTTTTTAATGCTTGCAAGGGAGGCAAAGAGTCGTTACTTTTGGAATGTAACCGCTAGGACACGTGTCTCGGGGGTTAGCATTCTAGATTCCACATTTTCAACTTGAGAAACTGACAGGACACTAGTGCGCCTCGCGAACGTCTATGTGATATGTGTGCATCCAAAGCCTAGATTATCGAGAAACGTGTCATTAGGCTTCTATTGCTCAGCCACAAGTCTGCATGGAGTTGAAATCAAAAAAATTTGACCCATGGGATTTTTTCATTAATGTTCTAAGGTGTCATTAATGCTAGGAAAGGATGCCAAAATGTGCAATTGTCCCTAGGCGCAATTTGGTGATATTACATTTTTCCCCCACTTTAGTGGGCTCGATTTTGAAAAAAAATAGCCTCACTAAAGTAGAAAGGAAAATTTTCATTTAAAATTTAAATTTTATGGATTTTCATGCCAATAGAGACAGACTATAGCGACCATCGAAGTCGAGCTAATCAATACTGAAGGTGCCCCCAACATCTGAGCTCAACAAACAATGTCAAAATGGTCGTGAAAAATTGTTCAAAGTGTTCACCTGCAAAACTCAAATTTTGGGTCAGCTTCAAAAAACCAGAAGAAGGCTACTACGGAGAGAGGAATGATCAAGAAAGAAGTCATTGATTCGGAAGAAAAATATGATCAAGAGACAACCTTATGCCCCCTCCCGAGTTTTCCCCCAGCTTGGTGGGGAAAATTTAAGAGAAACTGGGGAGCCATAAGCTCTAGGAAAAATTCACCCTAGGGGGGCCTATATATACCTAGGTGGGCCCTTAGAAGGGTCATTTTCACTATTCACTGTGAGCAAATTATTGACTTTTGTGAGAGAAAAGTCAAAAAAATGTTGAGCAGGAGAGAGTATGAGGTGTCGAGGTTGGAGCAACTACGCCAGGATATCGCAGAGGGCCACAAGGTGGATTAGGTAGGTCTCTGAGCCCCGTTTTTTGTGATTTTTATCTTACTTTTAGCACATTTTCCATGAGTGAGGTGTGCAGGCATCTTATTTCTGTGCATATGTCCATCATTCATGATGTCATCTTTGATGAGCGTTGGAGTCCCAACTTTATGTTGTCATCTTTGAGGTGGCCATAGTGGTCGGGAGATGCATGCGCAACATGTAGATGTCTGTGCGACACACATAAGTCTCATTTAATTTTTTGTTTTCATGCAGAATTTCTATATTCTGACTCAATTTTTTTGACTTCTTGCAGAAGTACCCAGAGATTCGAGAGCATTTGGGAGGGTGAGAATTTCATCTCGTTCATGAGTAGAGGGACTTTCTATCAGAGGATGAGGTCACTCATTTGTAGCGGGTTGGTCTCTGCCACGTGTTTACCATACTAGAGATGAGATACCATGAGACGATGCTGACAGCCCTTATGGAGTGGTGGGATGCCACTACGTCATCTTTCCAGCTGCCCTGTGGAGAGATGACCATCACACTCGAGGACGTTTATCATATCCTCAGGCTACACATCTGTAAACTGTGGGTGTCTCTCAACAATACACGATCGACATGGGAGTAGAGGGTGGGCATCCTCTACTGCAAGGGGATGACTGACAACGGTGATGGAACATGTCATATCTACACGCACTAGTATGACCATGCAAGGACCACTACACCATTGCCCTGTCGAGTCATGGTCATGATCGTTACCTTTCAGATCACGATTGATGGGTGAGGCTTGCACCTACATGGGGGCCTCATCCACACTATTAGGGAGATGGTAGAGCATAGGACTATTTCTGCCTGGGGGTGCAACATACTAGTGCACCTCAACCAGGAGCTAGGTTGATACATGGATTACAAGTACCATAGCCTTATAATGTACACACTTTTGTAGGTGTGGACCTTTTCCCACATCATGTGCACCCAACTAGTCTATTTTCCCCAGCAACGGTCATATCATATTCCCATGGCCCATTGGTATGACATGACAGGCTAGTAGAGGTTTAGAGACCTACAGTTTTGGCACTTACAGTTCAATACTCTCACTGTAGATGGGGTTCGATGGAGACCCCACCGATTTCTCAAATGGGTGGACAACAGTAGGTACCTGGGGAACCTACAGTGGGATCCGATGCTAACGACATAGGTCTTAACACCGATCCTCAACCTAACCCAACATAGCAGCCAGGGGACCCAAGTATATGGGATATGTCATTTATGTTTCTATACTTTCAATTTTCTATTTATGATATATGTATATACATTCCATGTGATACTAATACGTCCTTTCTTGGTGGTGTTAGAGGATGCACATGGATGAGCTAGCCCTATTGCTCAATGTATTTCAGAGATTGCCCCCGACGTGTCGATCCAAGGGTCAATCCTTGAAGCTTATCGACCAACATCTGTAGGACAACATGCCCCCAGCTTTGAGTTAGTTGTGCACTTGAGGACCACTTACAAGGAGCAGGGTGTGGAGATTGTCCAGCTTACTATGGAGATGATGACTCTTCGAGGACAATGCGATCAACTAGCGAGGGAGCTACGGATGGCACTCACCAAGCGAGATGCGACAGTGAGGAGGGTTGATTCCAGTGAGTAGGCACATGATGCCCTCCAAAGTTGTCTCAATGACAGTGACAGGTAGCCGACAGTTGTGATCCCGATAGATGTTCAATGCCTACTGGACGAGTTGAGGCAAGCGAAGCTGACCATCTCTTCCTTACAAGGAGATATCAGAGGAATGTGGGTGGCTTTGTTTATATCACGCTCACACCAATCATGCTCCATGACCACCGTCCAACCTCTTCTAAGGGTTCTAGAGCATCTTCTAGAGCCAAAGGGCTCTGGGAGCCATGCACCATAGTGATTAGAGCTTCATCATCAAGTTTTGTATATGATTTTTGTAGCGAGATACATACATACATATATACTTATAGATATTTTGTATAGACATATATTTAGTAGCCACTCATTTTTTATAGTATTGGCCCAATAAATGTACATGACATTGATACATACATGTGTATATATATGGATACATCGATTCTGATCTCATGGAATTGTTTATTTGGATATGTACTTTATTTTTCATGTATGTTTATGATATGGACGTTATATGCTCATATGGATGTATACTTACATTAGATGTTAATCATGATTTAATAAACACACATAGTTGTATGTTATTAAATAATGATGATCTAATTTTTTTTTTAAATATGTAATGTGATGCATGGACACACACACACATATACATGGTCACATCATAACACAAAAAAATTCATAATGTGTTAATGAATAATGTCAATATATGCAGTGCTACTGCCCTTCTATAGAGAGAACATTACATAGATGATACATAGAACACTACATGTAGTATTAACAAAGATGCATCACATTAATGGGATCTTTTAAAGGTGTTCCATCCATAGATGATAATCCATAAGCACTTGAACCGTATACAAAGATCACTATGTAAGGGCCTAACCAATTAGGACTGAATTTTCCTCTTTGATCAGGTGGCACATTTACATTTCTCTGTTTTTCATAGAGAACCAGATCTCCTATTTTGAAGGTCCTAGGAAGCACACTCTAATTATATTGCCTAGATAACCACCATTGATAAGCTTTAAGATGTTCGAGGGCCCGTAAATGATGCTCATCGAGCATTTCCAACTAATGCAAATGGTTGACTTGGTAGGTTTCACCATCAATTAACCCTTTAAGGGAAACTCACAAAGATGAAATTTCCAACTCCAAAGGTATAATAGCTTCGACACCATACACAAGGTTGTAAGGCGTGATGGAAAGGTCGTTGATGTCACAACTTGTATCATTTAATTAATTCTTTTATCGAACCGGGTGTGTCTTAGAGCAATGTGCGAGAAGGATAGTTGTCATGAATTATTTTGGGGGTGTTTTCAATGTAAACAATGACTTCAGGTATCATTTTTCCTAATTTAGGAGCTTTCAGGAGCTCTCGAGAGCTCTTCAGGAGCTAAATTGTAGCGACTGATTCCTAAGATTTAAATCAATTTTAGCTTCTACTTTAAAATCTTGTTGACTTAATTCTGACTTTATTGACTTTGATTTAGACCAATTCATGGAGACAATTAATGATTACTTTAATTCCTAATCTAAAACACAAAATTCAAATTAATTTTATTTTGCTTCAAAATAAATCCATAACTTAATTGTTGGAAAGTAAATGCTAATTTAAGAGAAGGAATGAATTACAGGAAAATGACGATTATTCTAAAAAGCATAAAGACTAATCTCCATGAACAGATTCTAAACAGACTTCAACTCCATCTTTCCATAAATTCCTAACATTGCTTTAATAAACTCAATAAACAAACATCAAGTTTAACCAATTTGAACATCTAATCTAATTTATCTAAGAAACCTATTAACGATTCTAATGGTTCAATTCAACATTTCTAATAAATAAATCTAACCATTCTAACAATTCGATCTTGACCATAATAAACTAAAACTTCGAAACGTAATTGTAAACAAAAGTAATTACCCAATTTTACATTTACCAAGGTAGAAGATGATTTCAATGATTGAACAATTCAAAATCAGTTTCTACTACAGATTTAATATTAATGAATTAGAAAATAACAACACTTAACAAAAAATACCATAAGATCGTTCCAAAGGTTAAGCAGGCCCTTCTCTTCCTGAGGTAAGATTCTTTAACACAGTGAATTGATTAACTTCTTGCTTCCCTTCTCATTGATCAAAAGTAGAACACAGAACAAAGTATTGCTTGTGATTACAAAAAATTTGATTGCAAATTATCTAACTCCTAACTAAGACCGAAATATGGATATTTATAAAATATCCTTATTAGCTTTGAACATGGCGTTAACTGCCAAAACTAAAGGTGAACAACTAAAAATTACAAAATGAAATTAAAAATAGAGCTGAAGTGGACTAAGGAGGACTATGCCAAATTGGCACTGGAAGTAAAAGTTCCTCAATCAACTTTAAAGAAGTCAATTCAGACTTTGAGTGACTCATCATCTAGCAGGGCCCATCTATGGCATAGTCTTTCCTCATGATTAAACAAAGAGTTTAACCATCTCATCAACCTTTAAGATACCCTATTAAAAACCCTTAAGAAAAGGACAACAATCATGGTAATAAAGATCAATGCATCATAATTATCTCATCCAAAGTCATCATAAAACAACACATTTAACATAATCTATTACTTCCAAAATATTTGTTAATTTAGTTAAACATAAAGTAAAATAAGCAAATATGTTAATCTATTGTCTACAGCCAGTCATGCCAATTAACAATAACAAGTGTTTTTAAACATAAAAAGATTTAAATGAAATTATTTTATATCTCCGATCAAGGCGTTGTTCTTGTAGCCATTCAAACACTCATGCGATAGGCCCACAAAGCATGTGTTAATTGAAAATGCCAGTCCTTACCATGCTTATTAACTATTTTATAGAGAATAAGATCAAGATTTTATTGGACGCTTTTGCTTGATCATTGGATTGTGGGTAGTACGGAGTGGAAAACCTGTGTTGAATATGAAATTTCTCAAGGAACTACCATACTTCCTTGTTCTTGAATGGTGTGCCATTGTCAGAAACAAGCATAGTAGGCAATCCAAATCGAGAAATGATATTGTTCATGAGGAAACTACAAATAGCTTCAATGTTTGTGGATTGAAGTAGAATAGCTTCAACCCATTTCGTGATGTAATTTGTAGTGGTAATGATGAAGGTATGTCCCTTGGAAGAAGGAGGTGATATTTTCCCAATAATATCCAACCCCCATTTTGTGAATGGCTAAGGAGAAGTTTGATTTTGTAATTCTTGAGCAAGTGTGAATAAGACGACTGTGTTGTTGATATTGAAGGAACTTCTTAACAAAATCGAAGGAATCTTGTTCCATCATTTTCCAATAGTACCCCATATGTATCAGTCTTCTTTCCAAGGATCTACCACCAAAGTGTCCACCCCTAGAGCCCGAAATGGGCTTCCTTAAGGGCAAGGGGTATTTCTATTTTAGTGAGACATCTAAGGAGAAATCTATTATAGGCTTTCTGATAAAGGACATCATAACGTAACACACCAAAAGATTTCTTATGCGAGTGTGATCATTCTTTGTTGCATCATCAAGAAAGTTTCCAATCTTTAGATAGTTATATATATTAGAAAACCATTATCCAGAGTCCACATAGAAACACATAAGGGACTCAGGTTTGGGTTGGTCAAGAACAACAGGGGTCCACAGGACTTGAACCATGAAGTGGTATTCTTTTGTATCCTCTTTTGAAGGTACCAAGGAAGCAGTGCTTGCCATGGTATCAACATGCCAATTTTCTCTCCTAATGACACTATCTATTGTGAAAGAGGAGAACTATTTAAGCAAGGACAAGGCAAGGTCTCGATATTGTTAAATAGGCATAGGATAACTAAGAGGGGGTGAATTAGTTTTCACAAAATTCAAACTTAAGACTTCAACACTTATCAATTCCACAACCACACTATTTTTTTATTAAGAGCATGAAACACAAATAACATAAAATAAATCAACACAATGAACACCATATGTTTTATGTGGAAAACCCAATAAGGGAAAAACCACGATGATGGTTAACTCACAATAAAAAGAGATTATAAAACTGAATACATAGGCTCACTACCAAGGGCTCACTACCTAGAAGAGGAGTCACTGTCCAAGTACAAAGGCTCAATACCTACAAAAAGGACTCACTATCCAATAGGGAGGCTCACTGCCTACAAATACAAAAGAGAACAAAAGATCCACCACAACAATTAACACACATCCATAGCTTTGAATAAGGATTGCAAAAACCTTTAGCTCACTACCTTCAAGAATCCAACACAATAAAGAACTGTTATCTCAACTCACTCACACTCACACTTCTGCTCTTATGATTTGTGGCTCACTTTTTCCACTTTGCATCACACTAACATTCAACTCTTCACTATTCGACTTGCTTTTATACCACCTCAACCTTAGAAACTTTCTCCAAGGTCGGCCACAAATACTTCATTTCATAAATTCAAATTAGGTTGGAAAATCAACATTCCCATGGTGGAAAGGAATGAGAGTGGACTAATAAAAACATCTTTCAACAAAAATAATATCTCGAATCAACCACATGCTTCCTTAATTAAATTTTATTCTTTGAATCAAGTGTACACACCAGGTCGGCCACACCTAATGAAAACACAAATGAACATTGATGTACATGCTTCCCAAAAAAATATGACATGCAGACTCCACAACACACTTCATTATGCATGAGAATACATCTTAAATTTCTTCAGATACATATGTAGTAAATGCAATATGCTTCAAACTCTAAACACCTTTCACTAGTCCATCCAGACTATGCAAACTTATACCGAAACACTAAGACATAACTTCTGAATCACCAAAATTCAGCCTTCTTTTCCAAAACCTACAAAACATCATCCCAAGACATATCCCAGATCTACAAGATCTGAAACAAAATAGCGAAGAACTGCGAAGAAGAAACATTTCTCTCAGTCCACAAAAGATCAACTCTTCCAGCACAATTCACACACTGGTGAACGCAACTTTCATGTACTATCACACCAAAAGCTAAAACTTAAGATATATCACCACAAGATCACCATTATCAAATCATCATATCCACACAAGCATAGGATCAACATAGGAGAAATGTGGAGCACATACTAGAACACATTCTGAACACATTCAACACTTTGACTTCTCTTCTTTATTAATTTTCTCAAAAGAACTTGGAAACTCATCAACACAACACATCTGCAACAACATAAAGATAGCTCCATGTACTCACAACATCTCAGCTATACATGTACAATTTACAACATACTAAATTATGTTGATATCAATGACAACACCACCAGACTAGCTCATACTTGCAACAATCTCCCCCTTTGTCATTGATAGCAACACATGATGTGAAAAACCATCAAAGAAAACATCCTTCACAATATCCCAGGAGAACACCTTCTCTTCCTCTACAACTATTTTTCACATGACTTTCTTTCCCCTTTTGACATCAATGGCAAAGAGCAGGACAACTCTGATTACTCCCACTTAGGAGTACACTCATACTGCAACAATGAAAACATTTTTTACTCCCCCTCGTGAAGTAGACCCATTTATCAGTCCAGATAAATAAAGAATCTATGAATTCATTAGACTGATGCACCTTCATGTGCACTTAGTTCAGAGGGCCAATGAGCCCCAAACTCTCCTTAAGATGCTCAAAATTATCCTTCGGAAGAGCCTTAGTAAATATTTTTGCAATTTGTTCCTTTGTTGTCACATACTCCAATCTGACTTCATTTTCCAACACTTTTTCTCTCAAGAAATGATATTTGATAGATATGTGTTTTGTTCTTGAATGCATAACTGAGTTCTTTCAGAGTTTGCTTCATCCACAAAACCTATGTACAGTAGGATGTTGCAGTAATATATTTTTCCTCGGCAGTGGATAAAGAAATTGAGTCTTTCTTTTTACTCAACCATGAAATTAATCTTTCGCCAAGAAGAAAGCACCACCACTGGTACTCTTCTGGTTCTTTTTCCAAAACCTCTGATTCTTCGTCATTCACATTTCATCCTCGTGCCAACCTATGACACGCCATTTATCTAAGGGGTTTTTATAATTTTTTGATAATGCTCCCCCTAAGACCATGCTATGTCTAATTCTCGGAGGAATCATCTATACCGAAAGAGGGCACAAACTCATCAGTAGCTTTAGGCTTTTCTTCTTCCATATCTTATTCATCTCTTGCTTCATTTATTCTTTGTCAACCTTCTTTACCGGATCATTCTTCTCTACCAGAGTGAACTTCTTCCCTTTCTTACTTCTGCAAACCTTTGAAAAATGTCCAAATTTATTGCAATTATAACAAACAACACTTTTTTGATTACTCTGACCTCCATCTCCTCTTGACCTACATTGATTTTCTATGTGTCCAAATTTGTTACAGGTATAGCAATAACCATTTGAAGAGTTGATTCATTCTTCCTTCATTAAATATGTTCCTTATTACCTGACTTATCATTCTCAACTGAGATCTACATTTAGTAGCTTTATGTCCAACCTTATTACATTCAAAACATTGTCTGGTGAAGGGACCGGAAAATTGGTTCTTCCTACTCCTACATTCTGTTGCTCTGTGACCATATTTGTTACAAGAAAAAAAACACCATTGAAAGAGAGATACCTTTTGTGCATTAGGTTGTCTCACAAGTGATCTCCTCACAAAATTCCTTGAATTTCTTCTCTGCTTTCCTTTTTCTTGGCTCTTCTGATTGTTCATTGTATTCGTCACATCTTTAGAACTTTCATCGGTATTGTATACGTCTAAAAATGGTCATGGTTAATCAAGCTTGTTAATTAATTAAATATAAATTATTTAATTAATCTTCTAAATTCATCTACATATAAATAAATTTAATTATTTATTTATATTGTTCACTTTTATAAATTCTTCTACCTTAATTAAATAAATAACTTTATTTAATTATTACCATCTTCCATATCCCTCTTAATTAAATTAAATAAATTTTTATAATTTATTTATATTAATTATCATGTTATTTATTTATTTAATTCGGCGACTGGCGAAATTCGGTGACTGGCATCTGCCTTCCCCCGGCGGAGGCGACTTAACAAGTGTGCTTGCTCCTTTTTAGTTAGTTCTTTCAAATGCATTTATGATGAATGCATCCTCCTCCTCTTCCCTCTACCGTTCGGCAAAGGCCGTACCCCCTAATTCCTCCTCGGCTGTGCCTAGGGCATCTATGGCTTCTGACACTCCTTGCATAGATAATCCCATTAATAACCCTTCGCAATCAAGACCCAAATCATTTTTTGAGGCGGTGGCTAACTCTGGTATCACCATCAATGCGAGCACAAGGTTTACCCTATTGAATCCTAATGAAGCCTGTGAATCCGGTAAGAACATTGGGGTTGCTCCCTTACCTTTCTCTGTTTCTCCTAATCCAGAAATGCTAGCTGAAATTGGTAGGGAAAAAAATAGGCTAAGGAACTCTGCTATTTTCTTCTCTGCTGTTGAAGTGCATAAATGTCCTCCCAGAAAATTTCTTGATGACTGGTTCCATAACTATTGGAACCTGAAGCTTGGTTTTCATATTTCATTTTGTAGACAGATACATAAAGGGTTATTTGTTATTTTTTTCGCTAATCATGAAGGATAGGCTAAAATTCTTAAAAAACAATATTGGACCGTGGGCTCAACCTCCTTTTGTGCCCTGGTTTCGTCTCCCGAGGCCATACATGAGGAAGTCCTTGTGCTTTCAGCCCCTCGTTGGATTTTGGTCAAACAAATCCTGCCATTTCTATGGCGTTTCCTCCCTCAACTACTTGAACCACTTGGTAATGTCATCTGAATGGATGATATTGTCAGATTGGTCCCTCATATGGATGCCAGAATTCTTATCTTGTTGAATCCGGGTTATGAAATTCCGTTTGAGATTAACATATGTATTTCTGATGACAATTTCTCTTGCCCCATTGATATTCTCGGGGGTCTGAATGCCTACTTCTTGTGTAGAAGAGAAGGGCATCTGAGGAGGGACTGCCCCATCCTTAAGAAAAAACCCATGCTGTCTAAGCCTTCGCCTCTCCAAAACTCATCAGAAGCTATTAACCTTAACTCGGACTCTTCGGTGTTCAAAACCCCTCTTGCTACTACGCCCGCTAATCCCTCACCCCCGTTGGTCTCCACCACCCCGTCCACTCCTCTTGTCCTTTCCCATGCTATTCTCCTGACTGAATCTTTACCCCTTGTGAATGTTGCTCAAAATGTCGGGCCCCTAACCATGGCCAAAACCTCCAACAAATGCAGACGAAGGACCAATAAACAATATAACACCTCCTTAGAGGGCTCTTTGTCCTTATGTCCTCAGCTTACCGCCAACTTGAACAGCTCTGTCCTGACCGCCTCCAAAGAAATCCAAAGCGGCCCCTCCCCCTCCAACTTGACCCTCATGGACCTCTCTATCAGGTGCACTGACCCAGCTCCTCCCCAGAGCTTCCCCCCAAAATCTTCCATGAACTTGGTGATGACTGCTTGCTTGAAGTCATCCCTGCTAGAAATTACTCCTTTGTTTTTGCTTTACACCCTTCGAAGCATACCATGAACTTGGATATCCTGTCCCCTGATGATTCAGATAATGATGATGAGCTAAAAGATGATTTCCCCACATCTAAACGGCGGGGGAGACGTCTAGGCTCCAAGAATAAGAACCCCTCCAAGAAAATTCTTGGTGATATCCATAATAGTGTTTCGACCCCAATTCTGGGGTCCACTTAAAATTGCTCCCCCCCCGCATGGTTCCTTATGAATTGCATTTCATGGAATATTAGGGGGCTTGAATCCCCTGACAGAAGATGGGTCATTAAACAGTATCTTGATACCTGTAATTCCATGGATTTTATGATGCTGTAAGAGATTAAAGCCACTGGGTATGCTCTGGATTCCAATCTCAATTTTCTATGGAAAGATTCCATCAAGTTTTATACTAACCACCCTAGGGGTAGGGGTGGGGTTGCCCTTCTAATCAACAAGAGATGGGAGAATTATATCACTGGCAATGGAATTTCCCCCTGTAACAGAGCGGTGTGGGTTACTATTAATTACAATAACAATGTTTTTGGCATATGCTCCATTTATGCCTCGAATGATTTCAAGGAGAGAGCGAGACTTTGGGACTGGCTGGTTGCTCTCCCTTATATCCCCTGGCTTGTGGGAGGGAATTTCAACATGGTTGAATCCCAGGAGGACAAAATTGGAGGCCTTCCGTTTGTCTAGAAAGACCTGGAAAAAGTGCATTGGAATAGAATGAAAAATTCTAAACAACTATTTGATTCCTTGGATGGTACTAAGGACACGAACCCTGGCATTTGGCACACCTGGTGCAATTTGCAATAGGGTCCTTCTAGAATTTACTCCAGACTTGACCGTTTCTATGCTAACAAAAATTTCTTCTCGTTTATGCCTGATAAATTTAGCCACTATGTTCTCGTTACCCCCACCTCCCTCTCTGATCACCACCCTATCTCCACTTGTGTTAGAATTAGTAACTCTCCTCCTCGCTGCAAAGGTTCCAATCCCAAGTTTTTTCTTAACACTAATCTCCTTAAAGATGAAGATACTCTTGTTGCCATTCATATCATTAGTCTCATTAACAGGAATAACTTTCCCACCAGCTCTCATTTGGATAGATGGAACATGAACATTCTTGCTTGGCAGAATCTATTAAAAACCATTGGACAAAAAAGGGCCAAAGATTATAGACTCACTGAAAAAAGTATTTCCTCCGATCTTCAGATAGTTGAATCCAACATCCAAGCCAATCCTTCGGACTATGATCTCATCTCTCATCTTCTCAATGCTAAGAAAGCCCTTAGACAACACCAGCAGGTTAAGACCAAAGGCGCCAAGATCATATCCCATGCGCACTGGCTGCAATTTGGTGATAGGGGTTCTAAATTTTTGTTTAACCTCATCAAGCAAAAGTAGTCTAATGAAACTATAGAGAGAATTATAGTTGATAATAATGAGATAACTGACCTCGATAACATCAAAGAGGCTTTTGTTAATTTTTATCAAAATATTTTTGCTTCTGAGGATTCAGAGGAGGCTTCCTCCATTAGATCCCAAGTTTGTTCTCTCATCCCTAACAGGATTTCCACTGTTGATGCCAACCAGCTGTCCAAAGATTTCTCCCTAGAGGAAATTGAAAAAGCCATTAAATCTCTTAATAATGACAAGGCCCCTGGTCCTGATGGTCTCCTGGTTGAGTTCTACAAGGCTAATATTGGGTGGATCTGCCAAGACCTTCTGGATTTGTACTCTAAAGCCCTTGTTAGGGGTTCCCTGGGTAGCTCCATCAATAGGGGTATAATGAAATTGATACCCAAGGATGGGGACAAAGCACTCATCAAGAACTGGAGACCTATTACTCTCCTCAATGTCTCCTATAAATTTTTCACCAAGATCCTAGCTCTGAGAATTGAGAATATCCTACCAAACTTTTTTTGCTCTACCCAAACTAGATTCATTAAAGGAAGATATATTCTTCAAAACCTTATCACCAGTTGGGAAGCCATGAATTGGGCCAATTACTCCCAGCAAAACTCAACCATGTTTCTCCTGGATTTCAAAAAAGCCTATGACAGGGTGGAATGGAGTTTTATCTCCATGATGCTTGAGGCCTTTGGTTTTCCTAGGAAGTTCTGCAACTCTGTTAATATGCTTCTCAAGGATGCCTTTTCCCAAGTTGACATTAATGACTCCCTTTCTGCCTCCTTCCCCCTTGGTAGATCCATCAGACAAGGTTGCCCCTTGGCCCCTGCCCTCTTTGTTATTTCCTCTGAAGCTCTGTACTACATTCTGAGAGATAACTCTATCTCCCCTGCTGTCAGGGGTATTTCTCTCCCCAATAATGAAGAGCTTTTAAACTGCCAATTTGCTGACGACACTACTATCTTCTTTGATGCCATGGCTGACAACTTTGAGGCTCTGACTTGCAAGCTCAACCTGTTTTGCAATATCTCTGGTGCTCATCTTTCCCACCTCAAATCTATCTGCCTTGGTTGGGATGAGCAGTCCCCTGACTGGTTTAAAAATTATGACTTTTAATGGGGAGGTCCGCACAAAATTGTGAGATACCTTGGCATACCTTTCTCTACAGATCCTTCTCTTAAGGATATGTGGTCATGGGTCAAAGACAAAATCACTAAAAAGCTAAATAAGTGGCACAACAAAGCTTTGTCCTTGGCTAGCAGAGTTCAAGTCTATCAAAAAATTATCTCCTCTTATAATATCTATTATTCCTCAACTTGGATGTTCAACAATTATCAAATCTTAGAGATTCAAAAGGTTGTCAAGAATTTTCTCTGGTCTGATGGTAAAGGTAATAAAAAAATTCATGTTGTTAAATGGGACTGGTGTCATATTAATAAACTCTTTGGGGGTCTTGGTTTGAAGGATCTTAAGCTCCAAGGGATTGCCCTGGCCGCCAAGTGGATCTTTCACTCTCTTGATGGCAATGATCCTTGGAAGGTCCTCGTTAGGAATAACATAGAAAGGGGATTCCCCAAAAATGCCAAGTCTTGGAAGAATCTTCCGTTCAATGATCTTGTTATTGGTAACTTTCCTATTCTTGTTCAAGGATCTGTTGTTTTTAGATCCATTTGGAAAGCTTGGGAACATGTGAAAAAGTATGTTACTAACACAACCTTCCATGATGATAATCATCTTTTCGGTGAAAGATCCATTTGGTGGAACTTATGTTCTTCTAGCAAACCCCTCACCCTCTCCCAAGGCTGCTCTGCTAGACACTGGGCTAATAAGGGCATCTCTCAATTGGCTAACCTTTTTGAACATGACAGATTAATCAGTTGGGTGGATCTCAGAAACAAATTTGACATCCCCGTCTCCCAGAAGAAGACCTATAATATGATTCTCAAGGCATCCAAGGACCTCCCCACTTGTCATTTGGATTCTCATAGATTTTTATACTGTAAATGGCCGGATGGGACCATTTTATCCAAAATCAAAGCCAAGAATATTTACAATGTTATTGGGCATTCTAAAGCCATCATCGATCATGTTAACACGGTATGGTACTCCACCCTCAACGCCCACTCTTGGAAGAAGTACTTTGAGATTCTATGGAAAAGTCCTACTGAACCTAAGCTTAAATGTTTTAACTGGCTTTTGATTCTTGATAGGCTCCCTATTAGAAAGGATAACTCTGCGATTGATTACTGTAATCTGTGCAAGTTACCCGAGACTGGTAGACACATTCTGCTTGATTGTATCTTTGCTAAGGAAATTTGGCTTATGTTTGGCATTACTTATCCTTTGGTCTTTAACATTCTTGAAATTGTCACTGGGCATATTGATGGGCTCAAGCAAGATTCTAATCTATTTTGGAAAATTCTCTCCTCTAATATTTTATGGCATATTTAAAAATGCAGAAACGAAGAAAGGTATCAAAACAACCCCAGTGTTCTTACTGAGTCTTTTCAAAAACTCACATTTCTTAAAATCTTCTTGCAGGTTCGCACTACCATGATGATTGAAAAGGAAAAACTCTCAAGGCTCCTGAAGACGGGCTATGCCACGTTCTTCATCTATGAGATGAAGGGCGGTTATGCTTGGAGGGAGACTTTGGATAACCTACAGATGTTCGAGAAGGCTTGCAATATGCTTAACCAAGAGGTGAAGGATAACAAGAACTCCAATAAGGACCAGATCCTTATGCTTGCGCAAATCCAGGAGATGAAACGCATTGTCTGGATGGAAGGTACTAAAGGGTGGATTGCCTGGGTGGATTCCCTGGATGATATCTTACACTAGTCTCTTATCTTTGTACTGCTACCTTTGTTATGTAATTTCGTGATGCTCTTGATGTGATGCCTAGCCTCTCTTGAGCTGTACATTTCATTATTTTGTACTTACGTGTTCTTTTTGTGACCCCTCTATATATAATATATAAAAAAAAATGGAATATTCCTTCAAACACCCTCTTCATCTCATAGTTAAATTAAATATTATAAATATTTAATTTAATACCTTTTCTCACCCCACACATAATTAAATATTACTTATTTAATTATGAAAACCTTCTAAATTCATCTCTCACACATAATTAAATATTACTTATTTAATTATGTAAACTTCTAAATTCATCTCTCACACATAATTAAATATTACTTATTTAATTATGTAAACTTCTAATTTCATCCTTACATATAATTAAAATAAGTTATTTATTTAATTATGAAATTCATTTTCAACTCATTCTTCAAATGGAAACCTTCCTTTGGTTTTGAATGAGAAAAATTGAAGAGGAAACCTTCTATTTCTCTCTCACCTTTCAAAAGTCTCTTACTGTTCATCCTAACAAGCTTGATCTGAACCATTAATCATGGCATCCAATCAAATTCTTTTGAAAACTCTTTAAATACATGTGCAAATCCAAGCATTGGTTACGAACACACATGGACGGATAGATATACACAATTATGCTTATGCATTTGCATCTTTAGCATTTCAGCAATATTCATATCTTGGCAATAATAATCTTATCATAGCATAGCATAATCTTGCATTTTAGCATAGTATGCATTTTAGTTTAAATCTCATTCTCTAGTAGTCCATTTCGTTGAGCTTGGCATATTAAATTTGAGAGCAACTTGAACCAATGAAACGCTGGAGATAGAGAGCAATAGA
Source organism: Sequoia sempervirens (assembly GCA_007258455.2). Lineage (NCBI taxonomy): Eukaryota > Viridiplantae > Streptophyta > Pinopsida > Cupressales > Cupressaceae > Sequoia > Sequoia sempervirens. The sequence goes on along the minus strand of VDFB02086081.1, from coordinate 303,381,172 downwards.
ATGACTTCGAAGAAGCTGCCATCAAGAGTTTGCTTAATTTTCTTTCAGTTTCTTTGATATAATGTTTTATTGAATGTGTTTTGAATCCTTTATAACAGGCATATTTTCATACACACATAAAATGGCGCCCACCATGGGGCCCTGCCCTGATTTTGACCTTTTTCGGTAGAGCATTCTGACAGGTTTCCACATTTTGGAGTCCGGCTTTTGAAAAAATTTCATGTTTTAGCGCATCTAACACTTTTCTGTAGCGCATCTGGGAAGTTAATGTTTCTGTTTTACAAGAAATTTCAGCGCATCTGGGGACTGTTTCGGCACTTCTGAGGGTTAATTTAGTGCATCTGAGGGATAGAATAATGCATCTAGTCTTATAACATTTAGAGTTAAATTTGCACTTAATTAAAGTAGCGCATTTAAGGGTTAGATTAGCGCATTTAAGGTAGATTTTAGAGCATTAATTGCTGTGTCAGTTAGAGATTTAAATCTGCATTTAATTACAGTAGTGCATTTAAGGATTGTTTTAGCGCATTTAGTATTTTTCTATAGTGCATTTAGGGTATGTTTCTATGCATCTAGGTTTGTTTTTGCGCATCTATAGTCTATTTTTGCGCATCTGTAGTCTGTTTCGGTGCATTTTGGGTCTATTTCAGTGCATCTGTAGTATGTTTCGATGCATATACTATTTGTTTCTGTGCATCTAGGTTGTAATACAAAAATAGGATTCTGAGTTTGACGCATTCCGCAGACAGAATCTTTTCTGGTTTAAAATGAATCAATCTAGGATAGTCACCACACTTTGATCATGCAGTTAAAATAAACCCCATGTCTGTTATGAAGCAATATCTTCACTTAGCTTAAATCATTGTGATTTTGGGGCAATTAAAATGAATCTATTTACTCTGCTTGATTGTGCTTGAAAGTGGTAGGTGATTATGCTCTCACCCTGTGCAAACTAGGTGATAAAAAAGCTAGAACCACTTTATCCCTGTGTAACCCTCATGATTTGGTATATCAGAGTATCCTCTCCCCTTGTGCATTCGTGCGATCCTGGGTGTAAGAGAAACAGTTACTAACTCTAGAAATTGGGCCTTCCTGGGGATTTCATCACCCCAACGTGATTCAAACTGGGAATGGAGCTAAGGCCAAGCTACCCCCGACCAGTATACAAATGTGAATCTTAAGGGAAAACCTAAGATTATGAGTGTGGATGTGTCATACGGATAGAGTAGTACTCCCATAAACCCTGTTGAGCTTAACCTCTTCAGGCTAGAGTGCCACCTAAATTGGTGATTAATCTTTTTCCCCATGTATGGCCACTCGAACGGGGGTCCCAAATTAAACACCATTGTTTAGTAAACCAAAAGCCTTCTATTTGCTAGCGCAACACCAGTTGATGTGAAGGCATCCACACTTTCGCAGTCTGTAGTAGAGGTGATCAATTTTCCATGGGAGTTTTGTGGGGATTGGAAGCTTGGTTGGCCTGAGAAGAGAGTGCACTGTAAGGGGGAGCCCATGCAGCCAAACTTCTAAATTCACACGCTACCGATATGCAGTTGGGGAAACTCACGTGGAATCTAGCGGATATTGTCCTGGCTTTACCATAGGATGTGCTTGCTTTATCTGTGCTTGGTTACATTCCATTTAATCTAGAGTGTTTGATGTGTTTTCATTCACATTAATTCAGATAAAAGATCATCCGAAATGAACATGAAAAACAACTAAAATCATTTACACACCTGAATTTCTAACATCTTTGGTCTAGTAAAATTTTGATAGCTCTCCCATGCTTAGAGAGTGGAAATCAACAAAAAAAATTCAAGAAATCAATTTCCAATAGGATCAAGAAACCCAAGAAACATTTAGGGTACAAGAAAACATTGCAAAGAAGGAAATTTTTGTACAAAAGTTGACACGTCTTGGTTCATTACCGTGGATTTTTTCATAGATACCAAGACTTTGTTAGGGGATTCACTAACAAGTACGATGTAGAACCTTTGGATTCTCGAGCTTATTATCAAAGATTAGCTCTATCTCAACAGCATAATCTTAACCAACCTCTTGAGTTTGATAACATACCACAACCTTCCATTGAATATCCTTCACATCCCAGTAAAATCTTTCAGTGATCTTGAAATCTTTCTTGGAAAACAAAGATCAAATCTTAAGAGTGCACCTTTCAAACAAATTTTTGGTTATTGATTCAACTTCCCCAACATGATTTTGACATCCTTCATCATTGGAAGCCACAATCAAAAATTAGGAACATCTTTGATCATATCATAGGATTCACATCTTATCAGATCAAGATATCATTATTATCGTACTTATCAGAACTGTGATCTAAGTCTAGAAGAACTCTTCAAAATCATATGCCTATCTCCACAAGATCTCAGTATAATAAATTGAAGGACGAAATCCAACAAGAAGGTCATACCCAAAACATTCAAGAAGAAGGTGAAAGCAGTAATCCTCTTTACAATATAAGTCATAATCCACTTTTCAACAACAACACGGATAACAGAGAAGAAAATCCATTCCACAATTACAGAGACATGAGCAAAAATCACATAGATAGTGATGAGGAACGAGATGAAGAACGTCTTAGAGAGGTTGAGCAAGATCCCAAATTTCACAAAGCCATAGAAAATATCTTGCAATGCGATAAGGAAAAATACTTTCTCTATCTAGCTGACCAAGGAGCTAAATTGCCTCATGACTTTGATACCGAGAATGTGAAGAGAAAACCTGACGAAACACCCCTATCTGATCTTAGTGCTTTAACTCAGCAAATTAAGGCACTTCAAGGACAAATTAAAGAGTTACAAGGGGGAACCGCAACAAAGAAATATACCCTTGAGGATATTTGTCCTTATCCTTTCGATCGAAGTCTCAACATGATTCCATTCCCCAAACATTGTGAAATTACAAAATTTGATCGTTATAATGGGAAAGTGGATCCAATCGATCACGTTAGAGACTTCCAAAACATGACTTTAGAGTTCACTCATGAGGAAACCTACTTGATGCGTTTGTTTCCTAGGAGTCTTGGAGCTCACTCTATGGAATGGCTATCAAAAATCACACCTCTTTTCAAGACATTTGAGGAATTAATTAATCTATTTATATTACAATATTTCTACAACATCCAACACCAAATCACTATGATAGATCTCTGCAAAGTTGCACAAAAATCTAGTGAACCTTTTATCACTTTTCTTCAGAGATGGAGAAGAATGTTTGCTAGATATCCACGTCTTATTCCTAAAAAGGAAAAGATGGTCACCTTCATTAATAGCTTGAATTCATAAATGAGCTATCGTTTGAATTTACATTGTCCTCCCTCTTTTGAGAAATTGATTGAAGATACAATAACCATTGAAAGTGCTTTGGTCAAAAGAGGAATAATAAAACTTGACAAGGATAATCCTAGCTCATTCAATCATCATAACAATTAGGACAAGTCTAAATTTTGGACTCGCAACAAGAACGTGGTGAATGATGGTGTTGTTGATGTGAATCATGTCTTGACTAAGCCATTTGTTCTTAGTACTCCAAGTGCTCCTCACAACAACAATTATAACAATGTCAACTCGGTCACAAATCAAGGAAATAGTCCTCCTCCTCTGAGAAATAATGTGAATCAACATTCTACTCCCAATCAAGGGACTGCCAACAATCAAGGATTCTGAGGAAACAATCACAATAACAACTCTTTAGGGAATACCTCGAATACAAATCCACAACGATTTTCATTCTTCTCTAGTAGAAGAACTTACACTCCACTGGGGAAATATTTGGAATTTTCATTCAAAGAGTTGATGGCTAAAAATGTCATTACCTTGCCACCTCAACGAAACTATGAACCTAGTGTGAAACCTCCATCATGGAATGAGGCATACTATTGTGACTATCATCGGTGGAAAGGTCATCGCACCAATAACTATCAAGCCTTGAAGAATACCATTCAAGACTTAGTCGAAAATGGCACCATCACAATAGGACATCAACAATCAAATGAAGACCACCAAGCATTTCGCAACCCTTTACACAACTATCAAAAAGGTGAGTCTTCGAGAAAAAGCACGAATCATATTGATGATCCGATAATTAATCATATCTACACCGACGATGAGCAGGTCAATGTTATAAAAGTCAAGGAAAAAATGGAATATAGGGAGGTCAATGCAATGACCAGGGTACAAGCTAAAGTTGTCTTAAAAGGTGCCTCTTCAAAATCCATTGGGCCTCCACCTCAACATTAATATGACTTAGTCAATCAACTTCGAAAAACTCCTGCTCAGATTTCCATCCTAGAACTCTTAAAAATTTCCCCAGCACACAAGGAAATTCTAGAAAAGGCCCTTGTTGAAACAAATGTATCCACTGATCTGGATGTGGATCAATTTCAAGCCATGGTAGGACACTTGTCCTCACCCAAATTCCTTTCATTTTCTAAAAAATATGACCTTTCCATAAGTCATCCTCACAATTCATCATTATACCTAGAAGTCATGGTTCACAAGTTTCGTGTTAGATGGGTTCTAATAGATGGAGGTGTTGGTTTGAACATATGTACCGTGAAGTTAGTTCAGGCTTTAGGATTTTCAGAGGACTCCATTGATCCCAAAAGAAATATTACTATTAAAGCCTATGATGATGAGGAAAGAGCGTCCAAGGGTTTAATTATGCTACCAATCAGAGTGGGACCTGTTATCAAAAATACTTTTTGTCAAGTATTAGACCGTGATCTTGCATACAACATCTTGTTGGGTCATCCTTGGATCCACGAAATGCAAGTTGTCCCATTCACCTATCATCAATGTCTTAAGTTTCCTTATGATGGGAAGGAAATCATGATACCAACTGATAAATCAAATGTCCAAACTTGTGCCAACATCAAAGCTAGTCAAGATACTTTGGTTCCTAACAATCGAGAAGCTCGTGCTAGTACTTCTCTCAAGATTGGTACACAAATCAGTTAGTTAACCAATAGTTTTGACAAGAAATTGAAATTTAAGGACCATGGAGTCAGGGAGTACTCTCTTTGTCTTGCCAATTTACCTACATCACCTCAGTCACATGGACAACCTTCTATCACACAACATCAAATATCAGCAATGTCAACATCAACACAACCATCGACAGAGCCAAGCACAAAGTTTAATGGATGATTCATCAAAGAAAAATTCCCCATGGAAGATCCTGAGGATAGAGAAATTCTAAACTGGCTCTATAAAGATGAAGATGAAGTAGTTTTTAATGTCAAATTACCAACAAATATATATGGAAAAGGATATTCAATCATGCAGAAGATGGGCTATGATAAGGGTCCTATCGGAAAAAGAAAAGGAGTAGTTGAGCCTATTCACCTTCGAGGACTTGCTACAAAAGAGAAAACTAGATTAGGCTATGATGCTAACTCAAAAGAAGGAACATCTAAACAACTGCATGGCACTATCTTCACATTGCAAGAAGGTTCAGATTCAAGAGAAGCATGTTTGGCAACAATTTAGAATTTTGTGGATAATCACTCTGACACAGACTCTGCTGAATATGAATGGGAGACCATTTACAATGATGAGTTCTGAAGGGACAAAGAGGTTGATGTGATACACCAGTATACCCCAACTCTAATCGAAGGTCAAGGTACAAGGACCCAAACACGATAAGTTGAACTACAAGGTGACTATGATTCTAGTGATACTGAGTCAGATTTAAACAAACAAGATTATCATGAGAATAGTATCATCATTGATCCACCTCATACCTCGGATCCTACGGTCAACTCTATTATGACCATAACCATAGCCGATTTCACGAAACCCGATGACCCGCTATCTTTGATCCATCCTGATCTCATTGATTGGGATTCATCTGAACCTATCGATATACCTATGTTTCCAAGTGATGAATCTATCATCAACTTCCTTTCCGCAGATGACACAAATGATTGTTACACCAATGATTTTTGGCATACAGTCTTTAATCAAGAGAGTGTCAATTCTCCTAGCTACAAAAGTAAAAATAAAAAAGAAAGATCTAATGGTGAAAACTAGAATTTGGCAGTATTAAATCAAGCAAAAGTTAAAATAAAGAGCGTATCGGATGGTGAAAACCTTTCTAAGGCGCCAGATAATGGGAATCTTGACACTCTCCCGAAGCACTACCATGAGCGATCGCCTATTTTGATTGAGCCTACAAATGCTGTCAATCTTGGAACCTTAGACAAACCAAGGATTTTACAGTTAGTTGCATCAATGACAGAGAAAGAAATACCAAAGTTCATGAAATTTCTAAGAGAAAATCAAGTCAACTTTGCTTGGTCTTATGCGGATATGCCAGGGCTTGATCCTGATCTTATCATGCATCACTTGTCTATCAAATCAGGGGTTAAGCCTATGAAACAAAAACTCAAAAAGATGCACCCCCATGTTGCATTATTGGTTAAGGAAGAATTGAGAAAACTCCTTGATCTGGGCTTCATAAGATCAATCGTCTACGTAGAATGGATCTCCAACATTGTTCCTATATCCAAGCCAGATAAAAGTGTCAGGGTGTGCACAGATTTCAGGGATCTTAATAAAGCATGTCCTAAGGATGACTTCCCATTTCCACATATTGAGACTATAGTTGATCTGACAGTGGCCATGCCATGTTTTCATTAATGGATGGTTTTTCTAGTTACAACCAAATCAAGATTGCACCCGAAGACCAGGAGAAAACAACTTTCACATGTCCATGGGGAACTTACTGTTGGAACGTCATGCCTTTCAGTCTAAAGAATGTAGGGGCTACTTACCAAAGAGCCATGACTACAATATTTCATGACATGATGCACACATTCATGGAAGATTATGTAGATGACATATGGGCAAAGTCATACACTAGAGAAGGACATCTGGAAATATTGTCCAAAATATTTGCACGATTGGAGAAATTCAAAGTTCGCCTAAATCCCAAGAAATGTGTTTTTGGAGTCACATCTAGAAAACTCTTAGGATACATAGTATCAGGAAAAGAAATTGAAGTGGATCCTGCCAAAGTACATGCAATCATGGAAATGCCTCCGCCAAGGAACATCAATCAATTGAGATCATTATAGGGACGACTTCAATCTATACGAAGGTTCATTGCACAATTGGCCAACAAAAGTCTACCTTTCACACATCTACTGCATAAGAATGTTCCTTTCAAGTGGGATGACAAGTGTGAATTAGCTTTTCAAAAAATCAAACAGTACTTAATAACTCCACCAGTTCTAGTACCACCAAATCCAGACAAACCATTGATCTTGTATATCGCCGCAACAAAGACATCTTTGGGGGCATTGCTCACACAACAACACCATACAGGGAAAGAACATGCAATTTATTACATCAGCAGAACACTAACAAATCATGAGCTCAACTACACTACCATCAAGAAGGATTGTCTAGTGGTAGTCTTTGCTTCACAAAAATTTTGGCATTACATGTTAACTCATACCATCAATCTTGTTTCAAAGATTGATCCACTCAAGTACCTGTTAAGCAAAGCATCATTGATAGGAAGGTTAGAAAAATGGGTAATGATTCTAAGTGAGTTTGACATCCATTATGTTGATCGCAAGGAAATCAAAGGACAAGTTATCGCTGATCAACCAACTAAAGCACCACTGCAAGCAAATCATCCCCTGCACATTGAATTTCCAGACGATGATGTCTTTACTACATAATCTAAACAACCATGGTCCTTATATTTTGATGGTTCTTTCACTCAACATGGATTAGGGGTAGGAATACTCTTCGTCACCCCCCAAGGACACACCATTCCTCGATCATATAGGTTGATGTTTCCATGCACTAACAACATAGCCAAATATGAAGCATTAATCACTAGACTCAAAATAGCATTGGAATGGAGGATTACAGAATTACAAGTATATGGCGATTCACAGTTAGTCATTAATCAGATCAATGATGATTATCAAACCAAAGATGACAAACTTTTTCCATATAAAAAGATGGTTGATGACTTCAAGAAGTACTTTGTGGACATCAAATTCACACAAATTCTAAGGCTTCATAACAAAGCAGTTGATGCCATGGCTACGATCACATCATTGTTACAACTCCTAGAAAATCAGGCTCGCTATGAATTTCTGGTGGAACAATCATTTGCACCTGCCTATGACACACCTGAAAGCCAAACCATTTGCCACTTGATGGGATCCAATTCACCTTGGTATGGCAAGATTTATGCCTACCTGAAAGATGACATCTTACCACATGATTTATCCTGTAACCAAAAGAAAAATTTTATCCGCCAATCCTCTTGCTACACTCTTATCGCCGACACGCTTTATCATCATGGTCTTGATGGTACTTTACTTCGATGTCTTGAACGTGACAAATCTGACAAGGCTTTACAAGAAGTTCATGGTGGCATTTGTGGTACTCATTTGAGTGGACTGGCCTTATCCAAGAAATTGATTAGAATGGGTTACTACTAGCCTACAATGGGGAGGGAATCATTCACTTTTGTGAAAACGTGCTCAAAATGCCAGATTCATGGGAATCTCATTCATGCTCCTGCACAAGAACTTCAACCATTTACGCTAACCTGGCCATTCTCCCAATGGGGGTTAGATCTAGTAGGAAAGATTCATCCCTCATCATCAAATGGGAATAATTTCGTCATCACAGCCATAGAGTATTTTACCAAGTGGATTGAGGTAGTACCTCTTAATAAAGTTACCGGCAAACAGATATCATCGTTCATACTCAACTATATTATTTATCGGTATGGCATTCCCAACTCCATTATTACAGATAATGGACGACCTTTCAAAAATCAAGATGTTGATGAACTTTGTGAGAGATTTCATATTCAACACAGATATTCAACACCTTACTATCCACAAGGGAATGGCCAAGCAGAGGCCTCAAATAAGACTATACTAAATTTTTTAAAGAATACTGTGAATGATTTAGGGAAAGATTGGCATGTTCAACTCAATCCCGCCTTATGGGCCTATAGAACCAGTGTCCACACGCCAATAGGAGCAACACCATTTTCTCTTGTCTATGGAGCAGATGTTATACTTCCTCTAGAAGTTGAGATTCCCTCACTCAGAGTCTCACTAAAAGGTCTCACAACAAATGATGAATACAGAGTGTCCCAACTCCAAGAACTGGAACTCCTAAATGAAAAGAGACAAAGAGCAGCTAACCATTTGAAAGCATACCAACAGATGATGTCTCACAACTATAATCACAAAGTAAATCCATGTACCTTTTAGGTGGGTGATCTGGTTTTGAAAGAAAATCCACGAAATCAGCAAGACAAAGAAAAGAAAGGAAATTTTGAACCAAATTAGCTAGGTCCTTATGTGGTTATCGTAGTCTACAGTCCAGGAGCATACAAGTTTTCAACGCCATAAGGGGACCTGTTTGAAGAACCCATCAACAACATGCACCTGAAGAAATATTATGTTTAAGTTAGCTATCATCATCCATAAATGTCCTGAAGAAAAATACAAAAACAGCAGAAAAGGTCTTGAAAAAAGAAAAAATACAAAAAACAGCAGAAAAGGTCCTAAAAAAATACAAAAATAGTAGAAAAGGTCCTGAAAAAAATAAAAAATACAAAAACAACAGAAAAGGTCCTGAAGAAATACAAAAATAGCATAAAAAGTCTTGAAGAAATCCAAAAAAAACATCAAAAGTCCTGAAAAAATGGTTACCCTGGTGAAAACCTGGCAAACAAGCATCTCGGTAGCGCCAAAAAAAAAAAAAGTCATAGGGTGAAAACCTGGCGACTAGCAGTCTATTGATAAGAAAAATGCAATAAAAACAAATAGTGAAAATCTAGCAAACAGATGCTATTTGTAGCTCTCCATTTATTAGTTCAGGTTCTGCACTTGGCTTCCCAGCTTTCATTTCATACATCTTTTCATCATCTTAGGGCCATACCAGCATCATGTCATCATTTTTCCTAGAATGATAACGTCTCACCATGGCTTGATTATTGTACATTTTCATTTCAGCAAGTTGTGTCAATACTGGGGGAAAACATTGACATACTGGGGGCAACCAACTTTCAGGTTTTACCGAAACAACTAGAAAATGACATCGAATCCAATCATACGAACAAACAATCAAATCGAATCTTATGAACAACTATCCAATCATTGATCCAAAGCACAACAGTTTCAAGCAAATACCATATCATGACTCATATCAAGATGATCTAAAATCTGAATAATGTTTGGAATAGCAGTATTATATTTTGAACAATGGTTGTTTCATTTTCAATATCATCTCTCTGGAGCACACTGATGATGTACCGAACTAGAGTGGCGAGGAAAGAGAATGACTATTCTTTGTCTGCTATCTTGAGGTTAACTATCCATCTAATTGACAATATGTCGCTACACATGATTTCCAAAGCTTATCATTGACGACAGTTCCAAATTAGCATCAGAAGATGGTTAGTCTTTGTTTGTTTATGCAATAAATGCTTAGGTCATCTTGGTTCAATTATACCTCGATGCTTGTGTTTGCTTGCTATATCAAAAATCATGAAAGTTGTACTCAGGTCATCATTGGTGCTAATTTCCCCTCTTATGCTTGTACATACTTCCAACATTTTAAAACACTCTACGATGATTCAAAAAAAGATAACAAACGGCTCAACGAATGGTTCATTTCATTTAGTTTCATTTCATTTTAGATCAGTGTATATATATCTGCATACTGGATTTGCATCAGAGTTTTTGAAAGGGCTAACCAAAAATATGAACGGCTGCCATGTCTCTTTGGACTATTTGTGGAGGACATTTGAATATTTGTCACCTTCCATCTTCATTTCATCTAGGTCATATCACTTTATCATTTTCATAATTCAATTCTTATCATTTCCTTATCATTTCATTTCATTATCACTTATCATTTCATTTATCATTTTGTTTATCATTTCATTTCATTATCACTTATCATTTCATTTATTCATTTCATTATCACTTATCATTTCATTTGTCATTTCCTTATCATTTCATTTCGTTATCAGTTATCATTTCATTTCATTATCACTTATCATTTCATTTCGTTATCACTTATCACTTCATTTCATTATCACTTATCATTTCATTATCACTATCATTATCACTTATCATTTCTTTTATCATTTCAATTCTCATTTCATTATCACTTATCATTTCGTTTATTATATCATTTCATTATTACTTATCATTTCGTTCATCATTTTCATTATTGCACATATCATTTCATTTCACTTATCATTCATCATTTTCATTATCGTACATTTCATTTCATATCACTTATCATTTTCATACATGTCATTATCATTGCATTTCATTTTATCATTTCACTTAATCATCATTACAAAACATTACATTTCATCACATATCATTTATCATCTTATCATACACCACATTATTATTAATCTTCTCATTTCATATCATCCTATCATTTTCATACATCTCATCTCATTAATCATCCTATCATTTTCATATCATCTCATCTTGTTAATCATCCTATCATTTTCATATCAATTCATATTACAAATTCATAATGCATATCATAAACACAACATTCATTTTCCATCATATTATCATTATTTCCTTGCATTTGAAAATCTTAAAACAAACACTCCATACATGCATTTTTATATCATTTTCCAAACAACATTTTTCATAAAACATATCAAATATCCCATGACATATTTTCATAATCACATCATAAGTCATCCACCTGCATGACATCATTAGTATGCATCATCAATCATCATCCTTATAAACACATTCAATCATCCTGCATATCAAGTTAGTCATCAAATCATTCAAATGCATATCAAAATCCATAACATATAGAAATAAATGCATATCACATAACCAAAAATCATGATAGTCATCACATAATAAAAAATCATGCTAGTCATCACATCATCAAAAATCATCGCCGTTGCATATCATCACTCATCATAAAGAAGGCAAATGTCCAATGTCCAAAGAAACTGAAAAGTCCAAAGAGAGATACATGGGATATGATAAAAAATCACATATACATGCTCCAAAAATGATATACATGTGTGAAATACATTTGCATCAACTAGTCGATGCCCCCAATGGAGCTGGTTTGAAAGGAGGTGGCCTGCAACTAGTACCTAAGTCTGGATCCCACTAAGGCCCAGTAATCCCCATTCTCTGAGTGGCTGTCAGCGACCTGCTCCTGGTCCTACTGTGAGACTGTGGAAATGGCTCTCTACACTCAGGAGGAAACAACTCCTCATATCTAACACGATACTACTCTGCCTCCCTTGCCATCTCCATGCTCTCTGCAATCGCCTCCCGCAAGGATGCACTCTCTACAGTTCCCATAAGCCTCTGAGTGATGCCCTCGGCCTCCACTGCCCTCTGTCTCAATGCATCCCTCTCTATGATCACCTGGGCTATCTGTGGGTTTGGGGTAGGCTGAGATACCTGTGTCAGTGTTGGAGCCTGAGCTTGAGCCTGTGCCTATGTTAGTTGTGACTGTAACTGAGCTATCATACTCTACACTTGACCTAGCTGACCCTGAACAATCTGCACCTGGGTCTGCAGAGTGGCTATCTGTGCCTACTGTAACGAGGATGAAACTCTAATAATAGTTTATGGTTTGCCACCGGATCTAGGTCTCCATATAATCTAAGCACTACCTAGGATGTCTAATCTCTGCCTCACTACCCTCCCCTCCATCATCTCCCCCATCATCTCCATCATCTGAGCTATCCTCATCTCTGACTCCCTCCTCATCTCTATCCTCCTCCTCCTCCTCCTCATCCATGTCCCCCTCCTCATCGTCTCCACTCTTTTCCTCCTCCTCTCCTCTACCCACAGCCTGCTCTCCACCTGCCACCTGCCACCTCCCCTATCTCTCCACCCCTGGTTGTTGTACTACTGTAATGGGCCCTAGCTCATCTGGAAATGTGAATCGTGGGAAGCGATGTGTGTGGAAATATACTAAGTACTCATCTGACATTTCAGCGTCTGTCACCTCTGGCCTGTATGCCCATACCTTAGACTGTAAGCTAGAATACTTCGTATAGGCCACCTGGTATGTAATACATCATCCCCATCCAGGATCATCCTTGCACCGCCCATAGTGAGCAACGCCCTGTGGCATCCCCTATGTATACCCATATTGCCTCTGAACCCGCAAGGCCAAAAATCTCTCAATAATATATGGGGTCTGCCCTATTAGATATTGGGGCATGCAAAAAAAGGGCATCTCCAAATGATCTGTGTCCCAGGGGTCTCAATCTATGTACGGCCTCCATATAATGAAATCCACATCATCCAGAACACGCCGCCAGTACTCCAACTTGCCCAGCTTGGGCTAGACAAGTGCACCTGAATATGCCTCTACATATGTCCTGCCTAGTGGCCTAGCCCTAACAAACTCTGGCCTTGTAATCACAATATGCTCCCATGCCCAGATCTGGAGCGAATTCACACCACTGGCCAAACTCATCGACCCTCAGTATACAACCTGATGTAGATCATGATACAAATGGGCCAAACTGCAACTCCCCCAGGCATACCTCCGCGGCTGTGTCACCATCCACTCTAGCATCCTACCCCACCCAACTGAAAATCCCTTTGACCGATGGTCTGGTCCAAGGAAGCCCCCAATGAATGCAGCCAACACAACAACTAAGGTTGGATATCTACTGAAATCTGCCCATGACACCTAATATCTGGATATTGCCATATCACCGCAGATCCTCCTCAGTGCCTTAGTCCCTCCTATCTCCTTGTGGTCATAAACCACAAGGGCACCTACCACAGGAATTCCTAGAATCTTGTACACATCCTCGGGTATCACGGTCATCTCACCAGTCGGAAAATGAAAGGTGTTATGATCGGAGTAACACCTCTCTGCCAATGTAGTCAACAACCCCCTGTTGACTCGAATCCCTCATGGGATAGTCAACAAAGATCCCAACCTGCAGGCACCTATCCATTGTACCTCTACTGGAGTCAACTCTCCTATCCGATCCCAACATATTGGGAACCGCTCTCTAATTTGGAGGTTGTCGAAAACCTCCTATTTTTTTGGTCATCACATGGACAATTAATCAGACTCATACCAATGACTCATATCATGTGCTCTATCTATCAAGTGAACTATATCAGTGAACCATATCAAATTAATTAGAGAATCATATCAACACATCATATCAGTGACCCATATTAGTGACCCATATCATACAATCAATCAGTGACCCATATCATACAATCAATCAGATCATGCAATCATTGCTACATCTATCTATCTACATAACAAAATCAATTTACTCTATCATCATGTTACTATTTTTTTTCCTTTTCAGGAAAGCAAATTTATCAACGATCAAATCATTTTCTTATTTGTACTTCAGTCATGAATGCAAATATGTTTGAAAACCATCATCTATTATTTGGTTTCTATCATAGAAAACAAATTTATCAGAAATCATATCAAGCATATACTCTTTGTTTCCTAAAAGCAAAGTTATCAAACAATACATCAATCATTCTACTCTTTGTTTCCTAAAAGTAAAGTTATCAAACAAATCAGTCAATCAATCTACTCGTTATTTTTTCATTTTTGGGAAACAAAGTTATCAGTTATCTACTCTTTGTTTTCTATTCGAGGAAGCAAAGTTATCAATTAATCATTAGATTTTCTATCATTTCTATCCATATCAGCATGATGGCAAACTCATTTCTCTATCTATTGACCAAGGAAGCAATGTAGACCATCATTTTCATCATAATGGCATTCTGCCAAAATTTTCCCGAATGCACTAATCTGTGCCTTTGATGCGCTGAAACTCATAAGTGCTACAATTTACCTCGAAAGCGCTAAAACTTTGTATGCGCATTTTTGCACCCTAAAAGTGCTAAAGTTTTCCCTATAAGCGCTAAAACCCTATATGCGCTAAGATACCCTGTGGATGCGCTACTTCATACCCTAGATACGCTAATCCCTAAATGTGTGATTATGTGCCCTAGATGCGCTAAAGTTTTCTAGTCGAATTCTATCCTATAAGCGCTAATCTACATTTCGTATGTGCTAGAAAACCTAGAATTTTCCCTACACCTATATGCGCTAAAGCACATCCTATATGCACTATGGAAATTTTCTCGAATGTGCTAAAACAGGCAGTCGTATGTGCTAAAACGGTTTAATTGACTCACCGGTGGTCCATACATGGCTGGTCTCTGAAATCGACGGGCCCGCTTGAATCTATGTGTGTGAAATGGGATTGGCATCTCGCTATGTCACTATCAGAGAATCCAAATCACTGTAGTAAAAAGGTGAAAATGACTTCTACTTTTACCCCTTTTACCTTATATGGGTCAATTAAGGTGGGTTCTTGATGACATTAATTTTATTTTCACCAGGGGCATCTTTTCCACCAATTATCAGGAGCTAAATCACTGAATCACTAGCAAAATATCACCATCCAATCCAGTTTTGTCATCATCCGTGATTTACCTCCCGAGGGGCATCATCAACATCAGCATCAAAAACATATCAAGGGCAAAAATTTTATTTTCTTTGAAGCAATGCGTTTCACACATCACTTTAAAGAGGGGCAAAATGTATACGTCTAAAAATGGCCATGGTTAATCAAGCTTGTTAATTAATTAAATATAAATTATTTAATTAATCTTCTAAAGTCATCTACATATAAATAAATTTAATTATTTATTTATATTGTTCACTTTTATAAATTCTTCTACCTTAATTAAATAAATAACTTTATTTAATTATTACCATTTTCCATATCCCTCTTAATTAAATAAAATAAATTTTTATAAGTTATTTATATTAATTATCATGTTATTCTAAATTTGAATATTTGAATTCAAATAATGGAATATTCCTCCAAACACCCTCTTCATCTCATAGTTAAATTAAATATTATAAATATTTAATTTAATACCTTTTCTCACCCCACACATAATTAAATATAATTACCTTCTAAATTCATCTCTCACACATAATTAAATATTACTTATTTAATTATGAAAACCTTCTAAATTCATCTCTCACACATAATTAAATATTACTTATTTAATTATGTAAACTTCTAAATTCATCTCTCACACATAATTAAATATTACTTATTTAATTATGTAAACTTCTAATTTCATCCTCACATATAATTAAAATAAGTTATTTATTTAATTATGAAATTCATTCTCAACTCATTCTTCAAATGGCAACCTTCCTTTAGTTCTAAATGAGAAAAATTGAAGAGGAAACCTTCTATTTCTCTCTCACCTTTCAAAAATCTCTTACCATTCATCCTGACAAGGTTGATTTGAACCGTTAATCATGGTAGCCAATCAAATTCTTTCAAAAACTCTTTAAATACATGTGCAAATCCAAGCATTGGTTATAAACACACACGGACGAACAAATATACACAATTACGCTTACGCATTTGCATCTTTAGCATTTCAGCAATATTCATATCTTGGCAATAATAATCTTATCATAGCATAGCATAATCTTGCATTTTAGCATAGTATGCATTTTAGTTTAAATCTAATTCTTTAGTAGTCCATTTAATTGAGCTTGGAATATTAAATCTGAGATCAACTTGAACCAACAAAACGCTGGAGATAGAGAGCAATAAAACAACTTCGAAGAAGCTGCCATCAAGAGTTTGTTTAATTTTCTTTCAGTTTCTTTGATATAATGTTTTATTGAATTTGTTTTGAATCCTTTATAACAGGCATATTTTCATACACACAGGTATCAATTCCCAAACCACCTTTGTCTTTACTTGGTTTTTGTCCTGCAAGTAATTCTTCAAGTTTACCAGAGCTAGATTTGAAATTATTCTCATAGATTTTTCCTTCTCTAGTTCCACTCTTAAGTTTACTATCTCATGTTCAAGTCTAGAGAATTCATCAAACTTGTTTTGCACCATTGTATACAAACATTCTTCAATTCTCTTCTTCTCTTCTATTGTCACTTTTAATCCAATTATTTCTTGTTTCAACTACTTACTCACTTCTCTGTGTCTTTCCTTGAATTTCTTCAATTGTTCTTTCAGTTTCCGAGCACATTCATTTGCATCATCAAGATTCTCTTTCAGATCTCTGTTTTCTCTTTCTACTTTGTCAAGATCCTCAAGAGCGGTCTAGAGCTCTCCTTTATCATCCATCTAGACAACCTTCAGGATCCTCCTTAAGCGATTAAGGTCTACACCAAGGAACCAAAACTCTGATACCAATTGTTAAATAGATGTAGGACAACTGAGAGGGGGGGTGAATTAGTTTTCATAAAATTCAAACTTAAGACTTCAACACTTATCACTTCCACAACCACACTATTATGTTATTAAGTAAGAGCATGAAACACAAATATCAAAAAGTGAATCAACATAATGAACACCAAAATTTTTACGTGGAAAACCCAATAAGGGAAAAACCACGGTGAGGGTTAACTCACAATATAAAGAGATTATAAAACTGAATATAGAAGCTCACTACCAAGGGCTCACTCCCTAGAAGAGGACTCACTTTCCAAGTACAAAGGCTCACTGCCTATAGAAATGACTCATTGTCCAATAAGGAGGCTCACTACCTACAAATACAAAAGAGAACAAAAGATCCACCATAGTAATTAACACGCATCCAAAACTTTGAATAAGGATTGCCAAAACCTTTAGCTCACTTCCTTCAAGAATCCAACACATTAAAGAACTGTTGTCTCAACTCACTCACACTCACACTCCTACTCTTATGATTTGTGGCTCACTTTCATCACTTTGCATCACATTGTCATTCAACTCTTCACAATTTGACTTGCTTTTATACCATCCCCAACCTTAGAAACTTTCTCCAAAGTCAGCCACAAATACCTCATTTCATAAATTCAAATTAGGTCACCAACTCAACATTCCCATGGTGGAAAGGAATGAGAGTGGACCAATAAAAACATTTTTCAACAAAAATAATATCTCAAATCAACCACACGCTTCTTTAATTAAATTTTATTCTTCGAATGAAGTGCAAACACCAGGTTGGCCACACCTATTGAAAACATAAATGAACATTGTGTAATATAGGGGTATTTTATACTCACGAGTTCTCTTTGTTTAGAGAGCCTCATGGGGTGAACTGCCCTAAACTACTTCAATGGAACAATGGCAAGAGTTTTAGAATTCAAAAGAGCAGGTCACAAAAACTTTCTAGAAAAACTAACAAGCTCTCCGTCAAAGGACGTCAGTGTAGAAAATGAATGACAGTGCGGCGCACTGGTGTCTCATACGGACTAGAAAGTGAGTTTATCTCGGAAAATGGCTAAAGTGACTACTTCTACTTGAACTGCTAAGAAATATTAAAATGCAGGAAAGTGACAGAATTGAAATAGAGTGAAGTAAAACTAATAAAGATAATAAGAAGAAAGGAAAGAAATATTTACAACCACGCGAGTGATGAAGCCTCTACCAAACAAATGTCTTCAAAACCTTTGTGCACAATATATAGAGAGAATGTTGGGGTTGTATAGGGGTTTTCCTCAGTCAAACCCCTGTTTTGGTGTTCCCACCTCCACAAATAGCCAAAAGATAGAGAGAAAGAGTGTGATGAACAAAGCGTGTGGTGAAAGTAAAACTCGCTCAGGAGTAGAACCCACACCACCAAATAAGCGTGTGATAAAAGAAAACCCCTCTCAAGGAGGAGAACCCATATCACCAAGTAAATATGCAATTTAGATAAGGGATATGGAATCCCAAAATGCTCACAAGCATAAGGCAAGGGAAATAAAGTTGCAAAGAGTGTTGTAATGGAAGCTTGAGAGAGCTTGGAGTTGCTACAATAAGTTGTTATGAAGCTGTGCAAAATGCTAGAGATTGGAATGAAGCTAGAGTGAAGCTAGAAAATGGAGGAAGAGTTGCAAATGAAGTGAAAAGAGTGCTTTTAAGAAGCAAAAGAAAGCTTCGTGGGAGATTACAGAGAATCCTGAGCCATTTCCACTGACAAAATTAGCTAACAAGTGGAAAACATGCTTAGAAACGGTGGTATGAGCATTTACATGTTGTAGGGCGCTAGTGTGGTACATGGACATTTGCGCGATGTGCTAGTGTTTGGACATGTCACACTACAAAACAACATGAATAGGAAAAGCACAAAGTTCAACGAAAAGTTAACACACAAAGGTGGCTACTAAAAAGGGGTGTTGGAGCATCTTGAGAGGGAAAAGGCTAGTGCAAGGGCTAAAATGAGCCTACTCAAGATGCTAATGGAGTGGAAACCAAAGCAAAAGCAAGAATGTACACGAAATTGAGAGGGGTGCAATTTTATGTACATTTTTCCCCCACTTTAGCAGGCATATGAATCTACATTAATATGCATGCTAAAGGAAATCTACTAAACATAAATAACATCACATGCCAAATGATACTGTAGAGAAAGCAAATAACTCTTCAAACCATGTAAGCATGCCCCCAGGTTGAAGACCTACAAAACCAACACATTAGACAAGAAGAACCTGCACCAGATAGCAACGTTAGAACATAAAAACCCACTAAAGGATTTGAGTCAGCAAGTGAAAGATACCTTGATGTAAAAGGTTGTCTCAATACTATGCGTCATCCCCAAACAATACAAAGAAGAACTTTAAGATGAAGAAAGGAAGGGCATATACTCAAGATGAAGAAGATGCATGTCTTCGATCTAGTATATACAAAAGAGAAGAGAGATAGGAATGAACAAAGCACATGGTGAAAGAAAAACCCGCTCAAGAGTAGAACCTGCACCACAAAGTAGGAGTGATAAAAGAAATTGTCGCTCAAGGAGGAAAATCCATATCACAAAATAAAAGTGATAAAAGCAATCCCCACTTAAGGAGGAAAACCTGTATCACAAAGTAAAAGTGATAAAAGCAATCCTCGCTCAAGGAGGAAAACCTGTATCACAAAGTAAAAGTGTAAGCACCTCACAGGCCCACAGACCTTCCCCCAAGATCTCTCACATGGAAGAGGCCAAGAAATTTCCTTACAAACCCGCAGAACTACAAGGAAGGTATCCTTCAAGAACTCTCACATGAAGGAAACCCCAAGAAAGTGCCCTACAGACTCACAAACCTGTGGGAGAGCCATCCCCAAGATCTCTTGTATGGAGGAAGCTCAAAGGAAGTGACCTACATGGTCTCATACCTGTAGGGAGGTATCCCCCAAGATCTCTCACATGGATGAAACTAAAGGAAGCAAACTCCACAGAGTCAAAAAGCGACGACACGTCTATCTACAGATAGAACATGTCAAAAAATGGTCTTGTAGGCGAGTAAGAAGATAGTCACACAAACCGTCGATAAGTTGGAAATATTTCAAAGGGGTCCCTCAGGAACCCGGCATGAAAAAATAGGGGTCCACTCAAGGTTCGCACTATTTTAAAAGTGAGGTCTAGTCAAGTTTCCCCCAAGCTAGACACAAAGTTATGAAATAGGTCTAGTCGAGCTATCCCCAAGCTAGACGTGAAATAATTCATTTGAGATAAAAAAATTCAAAGGGGATCCCTCAGGAACCCTTCAAGAGAAAAGGGATCCACTCAAGGGACATTTCATTTGAAAGATATATAGAGAGAGAGGGTCCTTAAGAAGGACACACATCTCTAGAACAGGCTATCACTACCCCCTAGCATGCAGGGGAGGAGAACCATGAAAATATACAAGATAGAGGTAAACCTCAATATCACTTATCATGCAAAGAAAGGGTAGGTGCATTAATAGATGGCATCTAAATCATGAAGTTGTTGTATTTTATCCTTCAAGGCCTTACATTCACTAGTGGAATGACCAAGCACTCGATGGTATGCATAGAAAGAATGTTTTCCTTCATCATATTTATGAAGTCTATTATGTGTAGGAGAAGGAAGAGTGATTAAGTGGCCTTTTAGAAGCCACAAAAAAATACGCTTTTGTTTAGATAAAGAATGAGGAGAAGGAAGCAATCCTTTCTCTTGTGGAGAAAATTTTGACTTCTTACAAGAAGAAGAAGAAGAAGGCACGAAGATAGAAGACAATGGGGGAAGAATATTTTCAACAGGATGAGGTTGAGAATAACTCATGTCACTCAACCATGGCTTCCATTTAGATTGTTCCTTCAAGCAACCAAGTCCCAAAGTATGCTTATGGGGTGTGAATTCTACAGGGACTTGAATGCCTTGTTCATTACGCCCACAACCTTTATGCTCATAGCCATATTTAGAGACAAGCTTAAAGTCAAGGCCATAACGTGTTTGCAAGTCTTGAGAAGAAGGGGGATCCTCATAAAGAGCATTGTCCCAACAACGGGGATCACATTCCTCTATGGGATCACCATCATCCTTATTAACAAGACTTTCAACACTATCCTCTTTAGTTGAAGCATAATCCTCTTCCTCAGAAGGAGGATCAATACTAAGAACATTACAATTTGAATCCACATTATCCTACGATGCAGAAGAATGACCATCTTCAATAGTGTGTTTCGGTGATGTTTTCGGAAGGTCTAAGTGGATTAGGTTGACTTTATATTCCTGAATGAAGGAATCTGTAAATTTTAGAGCACCCCAATCATCACCAAGACATGCATTTTCTTGAGAAGAGGTAGGAGAAAATGTAAGATTTCTTCTTTTAACAGGATCTTCCTTAGGGACATTTATCTCAAGAGTATCCTTTGTAGTAGGTACTACAAGAGTAAACATCGACACACTGGAAGATACTGAAGGAGTAAGAGTAGGCACAACCAAATCATGGCCAGCAGTTGCCATCTCACATAAGTGCATAGCATCAAGGTCAGCCTTGACTATGGCTACTTTATTATTGCAAATGAACTTAATAGATTTATGCAAGGTAGATGGGACTGCACCCCCATAGCATGAATCTATGGTCTACCAAGAAAAAGGTTATATGGTAATTTTTCTTCCATAACATATACAATGGTAGGTACAGTAATAGATCCAAGCTGCAATGGTAACACTATCATACCTAGAGCTTGTCACAGAACATTATCAAACCCACCAATAACAACAGAAGAGGCATTAAGGGAAGATGAGTCAATATTAATCTTAGGAAATAAATAAATACTACACACATTGAGTGTCGAACTGGCATCAACGAGAGTACGCCTAATACTAATTTTATTAATATTGTTGACTATGATCATTAAAGGATCCGCTTGCTTTTGTACTTCTGGAGGCGGGAGCTCTTGTGGATAGAACATGATATTTGGCAAATTTGCACGAATATACGCCATCAATGCATTAGCATCCGTCCTCCTAGTGGAAGAAGGGAAGTGGATCTTTTGCAAAGCTTACTGAAGCAAGTCCCATAGTGAGATCCTATCTAGAGTAACATGAAGTTGCTCAACAAGATCGTAATCACGAGGTGCTTTAGTTGTAGGTTTAGGTGCTTGAGGAAGACTTGGTTTTTTATTCATTTTATTTTCATAAGTATGGGCTACCACTCTATAAGAGGAAGCCTTAGAAATATTAGGAGAGTTATTATCAAACGAAACATCATTAATAGAACAAACCCTTTTAGAAGAAGGGCTAGTTGGAGTCACGTAAATGATCAGTTTCTTAGGCCTTTAAGGGGCAGCAAAGACATAGACTATATTTATTGAATCATCACAACTAGTAGAATTATTATTTGAATACATATTCTCAACATCAATCCAAACAAGATCAAATGTGGAATAATTATACAAAGAAACATTCTCAACATCAATCCAGGGAGAATCAGATGTGGAAGGAGGTTCATCATTCACCAATGCATCATCTCTAGAAGAGAGTGCATTGGAATGAAGGAAAGGTTCATCATTCACAAATGCAATGTCTCTAGGAGAGAGTGCATTGGAATGAAGGGAAGGTTCATAATTCACAAATGCAACATCTCTAGAAGAGAGTGCATTGGAATGAAGAGAGGTTAGAGTAACATTAAGGAAGGTATCAATGATTTCATCTTCTTGTAATAAAATATCCTCTGAAGTAAGAGGACTTTCATGAGAAGGATCAAAGATACCAAGTGACATGGGAAAATCCAAGTCACTATCACATGCATGAAATGGAATATCATTAACACTTTGAACAAAATTATACACTGAACTAATAAAATAAGATATTAAATTCATTACGATTTTTTTTGATATTTTCTATGTTCTAGTAATTCGTGTTTTCAGAGGTCTTTGAAGTGGAATTTGAGGTCAGAACTTGTGTCGGTCCCTAAAATTTGATTGTTGAAGGCACTAGTATTTTAGGGACTAAATTAGTTCTCTCGAAGACCTTTCCAATGGTACAAATGATTCTAAATTCTGAGCACCGAATCAAAAGTTATGACCCCACCAAGTAGGGGTAAATAAATTCCTAGTTTTTTGAAGAACACTATTCTTCACGTTGGGTTCACCAAAATGTAATATAGGGGGATTCGCTACTCACGAGTTCTCTTTGTTTAGAGAGCCTCATGGGGCAAACTTCCCTAAACTACCTCAATGGAACAACGACGAGAGTTTTAGAATCTGAAAGAGTAGGTCACAGAGACTTTTTGGACAAACTAACATGCTCTCGGCCAAAGGACATCATTGCAAAAAATGGACGAAAGTGCGGCACGCTGGCATCTCAAAGGCGCGCTAGCGTCTTGTACAGACCAGAAAGTGATTTTATCTTAGAAAATGGCTAAAGTGACTACTTCTACTTGAACTGCTAAGAAATCTTAAAATGTAGGAAAGTGATAGAATTGAAATAGAGTGAAGTAAAACTAATAAAGATAAGAAGAAGAAAGGAAATAAATACTTACAACCACACAAGTGATGAAGCCTCTGCCAAACAAATGTCTTCAAAACCTATGTGCGCAATATCTGGAGAGAATGTTGGGGCTGTATAAGGGTTTTCCTCAGTCAAATCCCCATTTTGGTGTTCCCACCTCCACGGACAGCCAAAAGATAGAGAGAAATAGTATGATGAACAAAGTGTGTGGTGAAAGCAAAAACCCGCTCAGGAGTAGAACCCGCACCACCAAATAAGCATGTGATAAAGGCAAACCTCACTTGAGGAGGAGAACCTATATCACAAAAGAGGTGATAAAAGCAAACCTCGCTTGAGGATGAGAACATATATCACCAAGTAAATATGCAATTTAGATAAGGGATATGGAATCCCAAGATGCTCACAAGCACAAGGCAAGGGAAATAAAGTTGCAAAGAGTGTTGTAATGGAAGCTTGAGAGAGCTTGGAGCTGCTACAACAAGCTGTTATGAAGTTGTGCAAAATGCTAGAGATTGGAATGAAGCTAGAGTGAAGCTAGAAAATGGAGGAAGAGTTGCAAATGAAGTGAAAAGAGTGCTTTTAAGAATCAAAAGGAAGTTTCTCGGGCGGTTATAGAGAATCATGAGCCATTTCCACCTACAAACTTAGCTAACAAGTGGAAAACATGCTTGAAAATTATCGTCTGAGCATTGACACATTGCAAGACGCTAGTGCGGCGCACAGACATTTGTGTAGAGCGCTAGTGTCTAGACACATCACACTACAAAACAACGCGAACGAGAAAAGCACAAAGATCAACAAAAATTTAACATGCAAGGGTGGCTGCTGAAAAAGGGTGTTGGAGCATCTTGAGAGGGAAAAGGCTAGTGCAAGGGCTAAAATGAACCTACTCAAGATTGTAATGGAGTGGACACTAAAGTGAAAGCAAGAATGTACACGAAATTGTGAGGGGTGCAATTTTATGCTTATACACATTGATGTACATGCCTCCCAACAAGAAGATAACACACATAATCCACAACACGCTTCATTATGCATGAGAATGCATCTCATATTTCTTCAAATACATCCACAGCAAATTCAATATGCTTCAAACTCTGAACATCTTTCACCAGTCCATCTGAACTGTGCAAACTTATACTAAAACACTGAGACATAACTTCTGAATCACCAAACTTCAACCTTCTTTGCCAAAACCTAGATAACACCATCTCAAGGCATATCCCAGATCCACAAGATCTAAAGCAAAACAACAGAGAACTACAGAGCAAAAAAATTTCTCTCAGTCCACAGAAGATCAACTCTACCAAAACAATTCACACACCGTGAACGTAACTTTCATGTACTATCACACTAGAAGCTAAAACTTAGGGTATATCCCCACAAGATCACCATTATCAAATAATCAGATTTGCACAAGCATAGGATCAACACAAGAGAAATGCAAAGCACATACTGGAGCACATTCTGAACACATTCATCACTTTGACTTCTCTTATTTATTAATTTTCTCAAAGCACTTGGAAACTCATCAACACAACACATCTGCAATGACATAAAAATAACTCCATGTACTCACAACATCTCAGTAGCATCTCAGCTATAAACGTAGAATCCACAACATACTAAACCGTGTTGACATCAATGACAACATTAATGACAAAACCACTAGACTAGCTCATACTTGCAACAGATATCAAGACAACTCACTTTTCTTGGCTTGATAGACTCCTATTATCCAGTTTACTATAAGTTTAGAGTCACCTAGGATATGAAGGAATTTTACTCCTAGCACGATCACAACACATAAGCCAACAATAAGGGCTTCATACTCGACGATGTTATTGGTACAAGGAAAATCTAGTCGAAAGGATAGAGGAACTAGTTTACCTTTGGGGGATATCAAAACCACACTAGCTCCAAAACCATTTTGACACCTCAATCCATCAAAATACATTTTCCATTCAAGGTCATGATCAATTACAAAAATATTTTCATTAAGAAACAAATCCAACCCTAGAAAGGAACAATATGAGGGAGCATCTTCCAGCTAATCCACAACTGCTTGACCCTTTATTGACTTCTGAGTAATGAAAAATATGTATAACTCAGAGAGCAGCATAACCCATTTCACTAATCTTCTAGCCAGGTCGACGCTAGAGAACAGATGTTTTGAGAGATCAATTTTTACTATGACGTGCATCTCAACATGGAGAAGATAGTGTCTCAACTTCTGTGTAGCCAAGACGAAAGTGAGGCATTGCCTCTCCATGGAGGAATAATGAGTTTCATAGTCAACTAGAACGCAACTAATGTAATAGACCGCTCTCTCCTTCCCTGTGTCATCATATTAAGCCAAAAGAGCTTCCAAAGCATATGGTGATGCAGTAAGGTAAAGTAGAAAGGCTTTGTCTTGCATAGCCGACATCAATACAAGAGGATTGGCCAAATAGGTTTTGATTGACTCAAAATATTTTTGACACTCTTCATCCCATATGAAGTGAACATCTTTTTTCAATAAGTGAGTGAAAGGAAGGGTACGATTAGCCAAGTGAGCTATAAATCTACAAATTTCCTAAATCTTCCCCTGTAAACTCTACAGCTCAATGATATTCCTTAGTGGAGGCATGCTAACAAGGGCATCAATCTTATTTGTATCAACCTCGATTCCACGGTGAGAAACTATAAACTCCAAAATCTTGTCAGCGTCGACATCAAAGACACACTTATGAGGGTTTAGTCTCATCTTATAGAGTCAAATCCTTTCAAAGATAAGACGAAGGTTCTTCAAATCATCTTGACGGGTTATTGATTTCACTAATATGTCATCAATGTAATCTTCTAAGATCTTGTGGATAAAATTGTGAAATATTAGGGTCATCACTCATTGGTAAGTTGCTCCTACATTCTTTAATCCAAAGGGAATGACCACATTGTTGGAAGATGAATTACTCTGAGAGGGGGGGGTGAATCAGAGTAATATACAAATTTTCAATTAACTTAAAAAGGCCGATATAAATGATGACCTTGAAAAACAACAAAATGAACCCACTTAATTTACAAAGTGAACTCTAACACATCAAAGAGATTTTTAGCAAAATGATAGATTGACAAAAGACAGTGTCAAAGCATGTTATTAATTGTTCATGTAAACTTGATTGAACAATTCCTTTTAATGCTTTATTTTCACAAGACTTCATGAACACTTTCATAACAGAATGAAATAATTAGTCAAGTATCAGAGCATTGCATGAGTTGTATTGATTGATTTGAATGATTGATATGAAATGTTGCATAACAATGGCGAATATGAAAGATTGATAATTACGCATTTGACAACATATCAAAATCAGACACATAAAAACACCACATAACACATAATTTTGTCCTGAGTGGAAAAACCCTCTAGGGGTATAAAAAACCACTTGAATAATTCCTTTTATTATTTAGAGCACCAACTCTGTTACAATTTAGGAGCACCAAGTCCTTTTAAAAATTCTAAATAATATCAATGATTCAAAGGGTTTCTCTGTTACAATTAAACCCACATATTTCTTTCAAACCAATACATCAAATATCCTACAGATTCATTGTTTGAATCTCTAAAATACTTGATATATTAGTCAATATTCCTGCATTATGTTTACAATAATTTCAATTACAGAATGTGTGCACAACCTTCTCAATATTGCCAACCACTAAACTCATGTTCCATCTCTGCTTTTATATACAAATGATCTCCTGAATCTTCAACAAAAAATCAAGATTACAATAACTGTTTTCTTCAACCGATTGCTTTTTAACTCTTTTACCACAATTGTTCAACTAAGATTTTAATAACATAACCCATAAGGGTTTTTCTTTTTCTTTTCAACAAATCAATCACAGTCAACAAAATAACTATCGAAGAAATGATATTAGTTTCATTCCTTTTAAAAATAATCCTCTTCCTTATCAAATCATTCCAAAATATTGTAAATACCTAATTATGCAATGAATAAATCAAACAAATACCAGATTGAAGGAGTCAACCACAACTTCCTAGCTAAAGGATCCATTATCACTTTCTTAACAACTGCCAAGCTCTTGTTGGCTCGTAGTTTTCTATCCATGCTTGTAACTAACTCATCTAACTCCTCAAGTATCGGGCAAGAAGAACATGTTTACAACTGTGAACAAAATATTCTAATGGCAGCGGCTAGGGTTTCACAAAACTATTCTAGCTTCTTGGATAAGCTATGCAATGCCCTTAGTCAAACAAAACAATCAATTGGAGTCTGATAATCAAAACACAATGAATAATTTTTGAATTCTGAGATACCCATAATACTGTTGCTACCAAGTCAATCACTCAACCATAATAAAGAAACAACCTTATTATGAGTTGTCAAATACACAACACCAAAAGACACTGCCACATTTTCTATCGCTACCAATGTGACCATATGCTTGTCACGTGGTGATTTAAAATCACATAATATAAATTGATAGATGAAGCACACCGATAAATATATAATTTCACATGAAAAATTGATGGCTTGTATTTTAATCACCAAAGGCCGATAACATTTAAAACTTTAACCAATGTCAGTTATAATTCATAAATCCTTGAAGCCCGATAAATGTGACTTCATTTTTTTTTCTCATAAACACTTACCATTTGGAACCATAGGGACCCGATCACCTTTACAAAGCATATATTTTCTATGTGAAACACAAACCACCGATGCTAAAGTGACTTTAACAAAGATAGCTCTGTTATCACATTTTTAATGTAACCAAACAAAATGCAAACAATATAAACCTTCCTGTGCCTTTTTTATTAAAGGCTTATTTTATATGCCTCATTTGATGCCCAATCACTTTACAAGGTGATTTTTAGTGAAAAAATCATGTAGTAGGCCAAACAAATATCATTAGAACCATCAAACAAGTGACATTTCTAGAGCTCAGTATGAATTCAATGCTTCCAGGTAATGTGAGTTCAAGATGGCTTTAGAGACTTTAGAAAGACTTGAGTGCAATGATGTCAATAAGCCAAGATTCATAGAACAAAGTGAATCAATAACCAAACTGCATGAATCCTTAGAGAGTGTAATTGCTTGTTAAGGAAATATAAATAAACAATGAACTAGAATTCATGTGTCATATCAATCAACAAGTCATAACCACTTATACCATGAAGATAGAAAGATGCCAAGATGATATAGATGCCAAACCAAGATCAATCTAATAATATTAATTGAAATAATATACATGTCAAACTGAATATCCTGAACCTGTTGCAAGATAATTTTGAATGACCTATAATAATGCTTTATCACACTGTCAATAACCATAACTATCTGAAGATATATTGCAATAATAAATCTAAACCAGAAGCCACATCAGTAATATCATCATAAACATATGCAAATGAATATTTGAAAGTGAAGTAGCATCAAGATTCTATAACCTCTGAATCATGACCAACATATCATGAATGCCATCAATAAAGTGTTTCAATTATTTAATGTAAGTATATGAGGACCTATAAATACCATAGCACCATTTGTGACTTTGTCATCAAGGACAAACAATAGAGGGGTGAGAACAACACGCATAATAGAAACTACCCCACGGGGTGGTGAAGGTTGTCTTGTATTGATCATATGGGTTAATACGGATTTGATTGTAACCCGAGAATCCATCCATGAAAGATAGTAATGCATGGCATGCAGTCGAGTAAAAAATCATATCTATATTAGTCAATAGAAAATAATCCTTAAGAGAAGCCTTGTTAAGGTCATGGAAGTCGATACATATACAAATATGGCCATTAGGTTTACTAACAACAACTATATTCAAAATATAGGGGGAATAGTCAATCGGACGAATAAAGCTAGCATTCAACAATTTCTCTATCTCAGTCTTGACCTAAGCATGGGGACATAGGAAAATATTGTAGACCACTATAGACTCATCAATATCGAGCATATCCTCATACGTCCAAGCAAAGATATCAGGATGGGAATGTAAGAGATCAGAGTGTTTGTCTGCTTCTTTTGAACAGAGACACTTCCCGATCTTGATCACTTTGTTCGAGGATTTAGGATCCATAGAAAATTCAATAGTATCCCCTTTAAGAAGGGAACTATGGTCTTCAGAATGAGATATTGTGACATCATTACCAACGTTAAATAGAGGATCTTCCTCATCAATACTCAAAATAGACTCTCCAAAGTACACTTGACTATGCAAGCGATATGGGAACCATTTCTTGTGATGATAAGAAGGCAATGGGGAATAAGCACCTAGAAATTTCTCTAGCACTTTATTCAAACAGAAGACATCAAGAGGGACCTTCTTGGCCTACTTGTTTTCCTCTATTAACTCAGGATGAACCAGGCTTAGTGGGTCAGCTGAGATCATATTAACACTCCACCAAGGCTTTGTTTTGGATTATTCTATAGAGCATCACAAACCTAGATAACATTGTCATGGCTTGAATTGGATAGGGACTTTAATTCCTTGCTCGATGTGCCCTATGCCTTTCTGCTTATAGCCATATCGAGAAGCGAGCTCATATCCAAACCTATAATGAGTTTGCAAAACTTTGGGAGGCGGTGGTTCCACGTAGAGCATCTCATTCCACCAATGGATGTCAAACATCTCTACGGGTGTACCTCCACCTTCTTTACCAAGCTCACAAATATTAACCTCTTTTGCATAAGGGGGAATATTCTCCTCCGCACAGGAAGGAGTGATCTCTCACACAGGATCACACTTCTCCTCCTCTATGGGAGCATCATCCACCTTTGCGTCAAGGGTACCTAGAAGGTCTATGCAAGAATGGTTTTCCTTGTATTATGCAATGAATAATTCAGAGAAGTTCAAGGAGCCCCAATTTCCACCAAGGAAAGCATTCATTTGGGAAGTAGGCGAGGGAGACTCAGGGTCCTTTGCTTTAGGTGGTTCTTCATTTCCAACACTCACTCTAGGAACAACTTCCACACAGGTTATCAATGAAGAACAGGCCACAACATCGATAGTCAAAGATGGAATACAATTCTTTAGAGTAGACACAACTAAAGCACAACCGATAATCGCTAGTCCACAAAGGTGGAAAACTTCCAGATCTACTTTAACTGTAACTACTCGATTATTTGCAATGAACTTCAAAGAACGGTGTAAAGTGGAAGTCACCACACCCATAGCATGGATCCAAGGTCTCCCTAAAAGGAGGTTATATGGTAATGGGCCAGGCATCACATAAACCAACATGGGTAAGGTAACGGGGCCTAGCTGCAAAGGTAGTATTATCATAGCTAGAGCTTGGTAGTCGACATTATCAAATCCACAAATGTACAAGGAGGAATCCCCTAAGGAAGATGAATCAATTTTAATTTTAGGTAATAGGTCCATACCAAAGACGTTGAGAGTCGAACCAGTGTCAATGAGGTACACCTAATATTGATGTTGTTAACATTAATTATAATCATTAGGGGATCTGCTTGCTTCTACACATTTGGAGGCAGGATTTCTTATAGGTGGAATGTGATATTCAACGAATATGAGCCAACAACGCATTAACATTTGTAGGCCTAGAGGAGGTAGGAAAGAGAATCTTTTGTAAAGCTTTATGAAGCATCTCTTGATAAACTGAAGCGGTCTAAAGCAAATTCCAAAGCGAGATCTTAGCTGGGGTAGCGCAAAGTTGCTCGACAAGATCATAATCACTTGGTGATTTGATCACAACTTTAGGTGTTGAAAGAAGGATTGGTTAAGAAGATGGTAAAGGAGTAGAAACAAATAGTTGTGGCATAGGGATGAAAGGTTGTTGATTCAAGTTTTGTCTATTACTCCTTGTAGGATATGTGTGCCCAACAAAATTATAAGATGGAGAGTCCATAGCTTTCACAAATCTTGAATATAGGTCTAATGAATTTCTATGACATGAAATCCCATAAATAGAAGAGTTAGTTGGGGTCACATAAATGATGGGTTTCTTAGGGCTCGAAAGAGGCATAAAGACCACCACCACATTTACTAACTCCTCAACCTGCCACAAGGAAATTTCTTTGGGAGATTTATAGAGAGGGGAGAGTGCTTCTAAGAATTCATCTAGAGCATCTTCCAACATATCGAAATATTCCTTAGAATAGTCATTATTACAAATGTGCAACATCACAAAGAAAGATCTGGCGTTCATGTCAGGTTCACCAAAATGTGATATAAGAGGGATTCGCTGCACACGAGTCTCTCCTTTCTTGAGAGATCACCAGGGAACGAACTTCCCTTATACACCTCAGGATTAACAAGAAACTAAGATTCAATTATGCTTCGGGAAAATCAACTAGAGACCCTAAGAGAGCAAAACTAGGATATTTTTGTTCCAAAAGAGGGAGCTCTTAGCCAAAAGACATCAGTGTAGTTTTTGGACACCAGTGTGGCACGCTATCATCTAAAGGATGCGATGGCATCCTAAGCAATAGAGAACTTAGGAACTCAAATGGATAGAGACTAGCTTTACTTCTACGTTCAGGTCTAAGGTGTGGTAAACAATATAACTAGTCAAAAAACCAAAAGTAGCAATGAACACAAGGATGGTGGAAGAAAGCTTACCTTTCCCTAGATGGTTGGATCTTCACTCCAAGTTCCTTTTTGTGACCTACACACAAAAGAACGAAGAGAAAGTTGTCGGGTGGCTATATGGGGGCTTGCCTTAGTCAAACCCTGTTTTGGTGTTTCCACCTCCACGGATAGCCAAGTTGTAAAGGAATGTAAAAGAAGTAAGCAAAGTGCATGGTGAAAGAAAAACCCACTCAGGAGTAGAACCTACACCATGAAATAGTAATTGAACAAGTATGAAAGGAAAGTGAAAGAGAGAGAGTGTTACCCATGGGCCTAGACCCTTTCCGGAGCACAAGGACACACTATTGAGTGCTTTCTTGAGAGTTGTTGTTGCTGCTAGGAGGACCTTAGTCTGGCATGGCTTTTCTTGTGAGAGCATTGCTATCAAAAGTGAAGAGAACTTTGAATTGGAGTAAGTGAATGAGAAAGCTTGAGTGATGTCTTCCAACCCCCAAATGTGAGCCAAAAAGGGGCTTTTAATGATTGCAAGGGTGACAAAGAGCCATTACTTTCATAATGTAACTATCAAGACATGTGTCTCAGGGGCTAGCATTCCAAATTTCGTGTTTTCAACTCAATAAACCAACAAGACGCTAGCACACCACATTGACATCTATGTGACGTGTGTGTGTCCAGAGCCTAGATTCTTGGAAAATGTGTCATTAGGCTTTTGTTGCTTAGCCACAAGTCTGCATGGAGTCAGAATCATGAAATTCTGACCCATGGTATTTTTTCATTAATGTTCTAAGTTGTCATAAATGCTAGGCAAGGATTCCAAAATGTGGAATTGTCCCTAGGTGCAATTCGGCGATATTATATATAGTACCAACATTTTCCCTTACTCTTTTTTCCTTTTGACTTAGATCTAGATGTACCTCTCGAATCTTCCCCTTTCTCTATGGCTTGACCCCTAACCGCCATTGCTTCTAATGTGGAGGTTTCTATGTTAGATTTACTTTGCACCTCTTCAAACAACAAAGCTCCCACAATAGAATCAAATTCAAGGGTGTCAATTGTACTAAAGCTAATAGAAGTGGCTAAGTGATTCCAGGATTCAGGAAATGAACAACATAATGTAATTGTCTTGTCTTCATCTTTGAATTTTACACCCATACTAGCTAATTGACATATACGAGTATTGAAAATATTTAAATGATCAACAATTTTTATACCTTCTTTCATTCACAAACTATATAGCTCCCTCTTCAAGTAGATCTGATTTGTCAAATATTTTGTCATATAAAGACTCCATTTTACTCCATAAGCCTACAGTTGTTTCCTCTCCAACAATATTGAAAAGAACATCATCTACTAAACACAACTGAATTGTGCTAAGATTTGTTGTACCAAGATCTTCCTAATCTTCATCAGTCATATTTATAGATTTCTTTGACTTCCTATCAACACTTTGTGTAATCCTTGTTGCACTAACAAATCACATATCTTGAGCTTCCATAGCTCAAAATTATTCTTCCTATTGATTTTTTCCACATCAAACCTTTCATTCAAAACCTTTTCCATTTGATGTTACAAAAAAATCACCAAATCCTAACACAAATACTGCAAAACAATTGCTTTGATACCACTTGTTGTGGAAATGGAAACATAAAACCCACAAAACTAATAATATTGCAACACAAATTATTTGTAAAGAAATAATGAAGAAACTAAAATGGAATAACAAAATAATAGAAAAGACACAAATTTATGTGGTAAAACCTTGACAATATACGAAGGAAACATCCATGGGGAAAAGTATCAGTATTCTTATTGCTCAGAGAAATTGATTACAACCTTCAAACAGTTGTTGCTCTTCAATTAAATCCATTACAATTAATTTAGCCTTTAAGGCAGCAAGACATATATAATATCTTCAACTTTTGTCAAACTTAGAAAAAAAACAACTTTGTTTTTATTGTTTTGTTTTTATCTTTTGTTTTATTCCTTTATCTTTTCCAAAGATAAACTCTGATTTCTTTCTAATTTATTGTTGTCATTATCCAACATGGCCAACCATGCCTCCTATTTTCCCCTCTAGGAATTATATCCATTGAGGAAAAACATAAGTCTTTGGCCAAGATTGGTATTAATTTCCTCAAAAGTGCCACTAGAACTACTCCCACAACTAGCATTAATTGGCCTTTCACCATTTTGGACAATGAATTTCATGAAGAAATTGAAGATATTATGAAATGTTATAAAATTTCCTCTTGAACTATTTTACATTTTAGAAATTTTAGAAATTTAGGGTATTTGGAATCAATTATCTTACTAGTTTGGTATTTTTTTATATTATCTCATTAGTGTAAATATTTGGTCCATTTTGTGGGTTATTTCCTCTACACTATAGTTTGTATGTTTGGCCCTCCTTCCTAAATCATTCCTCTATAATAATTTTCTTGAAATTTTATACAAAAAGTATGGCCCCTAGGTCAATTTTTATTGATAAAAATATACAAAGTTGATTAATTCATTGGATATTTAAGGAGTGTTACCATAATAATTAGAATAAAATTACCGACTCAAATTAAAAATCATAGCAATATCTATTAATATCTTCTAGGAATAATTACAAATTTAATGATACAATCAAGCATATATTTAATAAGTGCATACATAGTTACAACAGGACTTTGGGCCCCATCAATTGACATGTTAACTTTTCTAGCCAATAGTGCTACCACCTACACTCGCCATCATCATTTTCTTCTTTAAGCCCCTTAAGACATTTATGTGGTTAATATCTCAAAGTATTTGCCAAAAAATAATATAAACACACATGTAAATGTTTTTACAATCTACATTCATCTCTCCATAGCTTGAAAACACATTAACTATAGATTGCATTTTCTATTCTACTACATGGAAGGATCAACTATAGCTTGAAAACACATTAACTATAGATTGCATTAACTATAGCTTGATATAAAACCTTGTAAATATGTTCTAAGATATAAAAAATTACAAAAATAATACAATCATACACATAATTAATAAATACACATGATCAATAATAATAGGATCATGACCATGTATCTTTTTCAAACATCTTGTGAGCCTGGCTTTCCTAAGGATTTACCACAAGTTGGAATTTCATTTTTCCAAGTCATAAGAGTTAGACTCCACATGGTTTATCTCACCTCTCATGTATACAAATATTTGGCTAAGATCGGGAGGTGCTTGCTTGCAATTGACAATAGAGGGACTACCAACTTAAAATCAATCCACATAGTGCAAATTTTTTGGATGCATATGCTTATGAAGCTTAGGAATATTCTCCAAAAACCAAGAATCTTCCTCATGAATATTGAAGAGATTCCCATCCCAAAAGTATAAGAGGCTAGCAATAGGATTATGGATCCCCATAATTGATCTCATTTTGTGCAACTTTGATGGTCTCCATAGGTAGGAGATCGCCATCCTCCCATTTAGAATAACCCTCCTTAGAGACACCTCAATTAGAAAAGAAGTTAGAAACCTAATTTTCTTCATAGTAGGTGCATTGAATTTATATTTCACTAATATAATCCAATAGACTGATATAATCCACAATCAAGTGATTGATAGCCCAACAAGGAGAATGAATTTTTTGAAGATAATTAAAAATAATTATAGAGTCTCCTTCAATTTCCGTATGTTGAATTCACATCTATGTAGTCGGGAAGATGCCATGAAACATCATGCTAGCCTCTACAAAATGATTAGTTTGAGTACCAAGGATGGTAGCATAAGAACCCATTTC
Source organism: Sequoia sempervirens (assembly GCA_007258455.2). Classification (NCBI taxonomy): domain Eukaryota; kingdom Viridiplantae; phylum Streptophyta; class Pinopsida; order Cupressales; family Cupressaceae; genus Sequoia; species Sequoia sempervirens. The sequence continues at coordinate 303,345,026 of VDFB02086081.1, read as the reverse complement.
TTTGCAAATATGATCTTTAAAAAGTCCTCTTACCAAAAATCCATCTCCAAACACTAACCAAAGTAGATGGTTTATAGGCACAAGCCAAGCCAAGGAACAAAAAGTGGTTTTGAAAATTATGGGCCCAAACTTGGCCAATATATTTCCACCTTAACCTATGTGTCCTACCTCATGAATGCACCTTGATCAATAAAATGCAATGTCTCCATTAGATTACTTTGACCCCTACAATCAAGGAGTCCGCCCAATCAAACTAAAAGTTCTATCTTGAAGCATTCAAATTCTCTTACATTCTCTTACACATAATTATTTTAGTCATCCAGAGATGATTAACCTGTGTCTCTTTGTAATCCCCAAGATAATTGGTCAATGTAACTCCTATGTGTCATAAGTGACAATGCAAGTGGTCAAATAAACCTTATAAAGGGAATCTCAATGTTCCTATCCAATGTGGTGTCATGACCCATTCCATGAGGGATTTGTTACCTATTTTAGCTACTAGCTCAAATAGGTAGAGTTGTTATATTTTACAAGTGAAAAGAAGGTACATTTTATTTATGCTATGTCACATTCATGTGCATAAATGGAAAATCAAAAGATTACATTACTACATTGTATTATGTAGATGCATATAACATAGGAGAAAATGCACAATATTTTCAAAATTGTAGTCTTTATTGACAATATAAATGTATGGTGTTTCACACAAGCCATGGAACTGACTGTTTTAATGCAAATAAAAGAAAAACTATACATTTGCAGATAAAAGAAATGCACATATAAAGATAGAGGACTCTTCATTGCCTAAATGATGAATCCCAATTGTCTATCTTGCATCAGCTTCAGTTCTTCACATTTTTCTAGTCTCCAGTTGTTGCTCCTTGTTGTTCCTAGGATTCCTACATGAGTGAGATGAGGTTTGGTTAGAGCAATTAAGGATCACCAATCAGTATATCTGCAAACATCTATAAACATATAGCTTGGCCTTAATCTACATTAAAATAGCTTGCATACCACAGATGTCCAAGAAAACAAAGTAATTAACATAAACATCCATCATGTGCTCTATTTTTATCTAATATGTTTTCTTCTTGTGTAGGTATAGGTGAAATCATTGTTGCTATTTTGATTCATCTGATCAAAGCATGTGGGATAAAATGTGTCTCCCACAAGGGTTGAGCCCAATGTGCTTTCCTTTTGTGTTCTAACAAGATAATCTTATAATGTCTTATATGACATTGTGATGCAATCAAGGATGAATCCATCATTCATAGTAGTGAGGTTGATGAATTTACTAGTATAAATGATAAATTGATGCTCAATAGAATTGTAGTGTCATAAAAACTAAACAATGGTACTCATCAAGTACAGTGACATAGAAAATGCCATCAGTGGTTTTACCAAAGCATGATGGTGACAGTTCAAGGGATCATGCTTGTGAAGCACCAAATAGTATTGTATATGCTAAGAACAGTGGGTCTTTGCCAATATAGTATGGACAATTCACCTTTTTATATTAAACAATCATCATTTGAACTACAAGAGCAAATGGATGCATAGATTTTCCAACTATGAAAATTTTCAAATGCTATTAAGCTTATGATGTATAGGCAGAGCCATAAATTATAAATTTGATAGCAAGACCATCATTTTAACATAAGAAACAATCTATATGATAGCTTTCATCAACAATAAACATTGTATGAATGATGGCATGTGTTCATTCAGACAATTATGACTTAGAGAATCATTGTTAGAAAACATTTTTCATATTTTATTAAGAAAGTGAAAGTGTAGAGGGTGAGGATAGTGTCATGAACATCGAGGAAAATTTTCTAATAGGACTATGTTTCGGAACTTGTCAATATTTATTGCTGACGTTAAAGCATTTGAACTAGAGGCCTTTTTTTCTTTTTGACAATCCAAACATTGGAGTTCACATACAACATTCTAAGAGTGTTCTCTATCATTATTTTACTAAGTAGATCAGGATATGGAATCAGTTTGTTTGGAACTAAGAATCGATTGAGGTTTAAACATGTCAATTTTCAAATGTAGTACAGAAGTAGCATTTTTCATGAATGCATCATAAATTAAAGCCTGTAGCATATATTCATTTCATTCATGAAATGGAAATGTAAAGATGCTTCTGTATAAGAGAAATGGAAACCTAGAATAGAAAGGTAGGGTCTCTTTTCATTTTCGGGAGGAGCAAGGTAAAAGCCACAAACCCTCATCCTGCAAAATATATGGGGGGTGCTATGGGTTTTTAAAACCCAAAAACTTACAAATTAACAAAGCCCTCAAGACCTACAAAGATATGTGAATTCGTGGCATGGAAATGCTTATGAAAGAAAAACCAAAATATGTCCATATTTTTGCAAATAGAGCTCGAAGTGAGTTTTTTAAGAACAAGTAATGAAGAAAAGAAATGTATTTCTTTTTGCAATTCGAGCCTTAGAGAAATTATTGCTCAGAGGAGAAAGAATGAACCCACATTTTCTATTTTCTTCCAAACCCTCAAGTTTTAGCATGACTGTGGCCATAGGAGTATGTAGAGGTAAAGGGCATTTTATGCATTTCTTCTAATGACAGCAGGATTTTCAGAATCTTTTCAAAATAAAAAAATCAAGAATCTGCAAGAAAATGAAGGAATAACACATAAATTTGCAAAGGCGTAGCTACAAAATTCATAGAATCCTTCATTTCTGTAGAAATTTCAAATGCCCAGAAAATATAAAGCCACGGCCTGTGGTTTTATTAAAATATTCAAATTTTCACACAAGAGAAGCATCAAGTATGAGCAACAAAAGGAAATTATTCATCATTTTTCGATAACAAAGCTCGAATGAGTGTATTCTCTACAAAAAATGAAATAAAAAGATTGAAAGAGCCTTCTTAGCTGCGGCCTAGAGAACCAAAGTCATGGTTTCTCTTTAAAAAACAACAAAATTGGAGGTAAATGCATAAAAGCACAGGAAAATGAAAATATGTTCATTATTCTACAAGTAGGCTCGAGCTCGAGTCAGCTTTCTTTTAAAAGAAATGTAATGAAACAACAGGGAATGCTTACCTAGGCATAAAAAGGTCATTATTTTCCAGTAATGTTGAAGAAATCCTCTCTGCAATCTCCATAGATCCGCCATTGAAGACCTTTGTTGAAAACCCTTGGCGGCACCCTAGAAGGTTTCCAGAAAGTTGCTAAGACAAAAATGAAAAGAATGAATGTTTTTCCCATGGGTTTGGTGTTAGGATTTTCTTTGCCCTAATTTTTCTACCAACAATATTTGGTACTTTTCACTTATGTTCTTAAAATATGCATACAACTAATGCCCTAGGCTAAGACTTTAAGTCTTATGCCTTAGGATTTGTTCCCCTCTATATGTTGTGTAAGTCTTTCAAAGACTTATGTTTTTCTTTTTAATTTGTCACATGGGTCGAGCCTTTCCCTAAATTTTGCATTCTTTTTTTGAAAAATGTAAAACATTTAACTTAAGTGATAATTTATAAATCGCTTAAGTTTAAATGTTCCTTTTAATGCAAAATGAAATACATTGAGTTTTCAATGCATGGTGAAGGGATATATGGTTATGGTTTAATTTATGATTTGCAAGCATCTTGGGGGGGGGAGGGGAGGGGGGAGGTGAGCGAGGGGGTTAGAGGAAGTTTGAAAACTTAAGGAAAGCATATAGGGAGCCTTTATTTACTTTTGGAGCACTGGGAGAAGATTTAGGCATCAGTTTCTTGTGCCTTTATGATAGGGTTGGTCAAACTTGACCTTTTCAGCCTATTGGAGTCTTTTTGGAGATGTAGTTGCTAGATTCATGGAATTTTGGGGGAATCTGACCCCAATCAGTTTTTAGTTCCTCTTTGGTGCATTTTGAGAGGGAATTGTGAGATATAGTCACTTTATGACTCATTGTACTTCTTCTTTATGTGGTTTTTGGACTTAGTGACTCTGGGAGTTCTTTGTCAAATTTTAGCATACTTTTGTAACTCATGTTTTGGATATGAAATATATTGAAGGCCTTGGATGCAATTGATATGAGATTTTCCTACTTGTTCTTTGCATTATTATGTACAATCAACTGAGTGATCAAGTTGTTTGTGAGGTAATGTGCATTTCCTTATAACTTTGTCTCAAATTTTAGTGCCTTTATGCAAAAATGTATGCTAATGCAAGTTGCAACTATGTCAGAAAAGTGTAAATGGCTTTTAACTATGAAGTTATCTTCCTCCTAGGAGTCTGAGCACTAAGACCTTTTTGCGAAGCACTTATGCAAAAGCATGCAGTACTAAGTTGTGCAAGTGTAATTTTTATCATTGTACCTTTTTGTGAAGCACTTATGCAAAAGCATGCAGTAATAAGTTGTGCAAGTGTAATTTTTATCATTGTAGCAAGTGCATGAAATTCTAAGTTTCATAGTCCTTTTCAGTTAGGTGTATCACCATTTTAATATCACCTTCAACTTTTAGTTTATGTTTTCTCTATCCCTTTTCCTTGTCAATTAAGTAGAATGGAATAGCTTTAGGTGATAACCAGCTAGGAGCCAGCCTTATCTGGAGATTCACACCAAGTTCTAGGTGACCCATAGCCTAGGAGTGATTACATGTTTCTCTTGAGTGCTAATTCATGCAACTTAGCTAGGGTGAAACTTTAAGAGATAATAGTTTTGGCACGCCCGGTGGGACTATTGAATCAAGATAGTTTTGAAATTTCAATCTTTCACTAGTTTTGATATGCAACTAGCATATTTTAGACCTTTTTAGAGGTTGGTGAAGCATATTTGCAACTCTGAGTGGGTAGATTAGAAGAAATCGGTGCAGTACAACATATGAAAAAGATACGAACTAGGAGTAGTGACATTCCTTTTGAATTTTTATAGTTGTCCCCACCCAAAAGACAAGGCAAAGCAGCGAAATGAACTCCTATTTCATCCAAAAGAGTTTAGTCTACACCTCCTAGCTTCAAACCAGTAGTTGTAGCAAGTGTTTTTGTCCCCTTAGTTGTTGTACATGTTAGATTAGTTCAGTTCAATACAATGGCATCACAAAGGAATCAACCTTTTGTTCCATTTAATAGAGGCATTCCATTAAACTTGCAACAGCATGATGATATTCCTATGGTTGCATTGAAAAGTTTACCTTTTTCATAGGGAAGGATCAAACTACTCCCATTGAACATATTAGGGGCATGGCTTCATTATGTGGAGTTCATCACATCACTCAAGAAAATGTTGCAGTGAGATTGTTGGCTACCTCATTGAAGGGGAAGGACCTTCAGTGGTTTAGGGGTTTAGCAGTTGGTTCTATAGCAACCTGGGATGAGTTGGAAGTAGCTTTGAACAAGCAATTTGAAGACAAGTCTGATCACTTGTCACTAGTTGAGCAGATGCCAACAATTAAGAGAGCTCTTCAAGAGAAAACGATGGATTTTAATTTCCATTTTCAAAAAACATGGGATAGGATTCCTGTTGCAGTAAGACCTTCCCCAGAATATGCATTTCTCTATTATTTAAAGGCTCTTGACAATGATATTTCAATGATGATACAATCCATGGGAGGTACTACTTTACCTGATGCATTTGATATCGTAGTGAGGGAATAAAATAGTCTTATCTAGGCTAGTAAGATTGCACCTAGACCGCCAATGCCTATTTTCCCATAAATTCAACCTTCTATGCCTTTGCAGATACTACCTTTTGCTCTTGTACCTATTGTTCTACCATTACCAGTTGTTAATCAAGATAAGGTTGTCCCAACTCAATTTTAGGAGTTGCAAGAGATTAAAAGAAGTCACCAAAAGATTGAAGGCTTACTGCAGTCCTTTGGAAATGAGTTAGTAACCATGAAAAAGTAGTACAGTTCCAGAATAGACAACTATATCAACCTCATAATCAAGGCCAAAATCAACCATACCAAGCTAACAGACAACCTTTTCAAGGAAGCAACCAAGGTGCAAGGAAAAATGTTAACCCAAGGCTATTTCAAGCATATAATCCAGCTCCAATCAATTCAGCCAGAGATCTTATTCCAATCCAAAATAATCTTGCAGTTGACTATGAGTGGTGTTTTTCGTGCAATCAACCCCACAATCAAGCTACATGTTCAAATGGGGTTATCAATCAAGCATTGATGGTGCAGAATGCCTCAAATATGCAAAGTGTAACTAATTAGGAGTCTCCACAACAACATAATCTCCCTCCAAGTGATACAACTCTCTTGAATTGGCAAGGAGAGAAATTATGTGGAGTGCATATGGATGATTCTTGAGTTGTAGCTAATACAAGAGCCAAAAAGAGGGCTTTTGAGATTGAACAACCAACAACAAAGAAAAGGAACTTGTTGGACCATCCACCTCTCAAGTACCATGCATACTGCAAAGGAACACACAAGGTGCTACAAAGGAGTAGCCTCACTTGTAAGCAAACCCTATTATTGCAAGGACTCATCAAAAGGTAATTTTTTCCTTTAACATTGTTGAACACATGAATAAAGTGAATGTGTCTATGTCAAAGTGGGATTCCTTGTCTATCCCAAGTCAAAAAGGCTTGTTACAGTCTGCTTTAACTGATTCAAATGTTTCAAGTGATGCACTAGTAGCTCAGGTTAAGGTTGTTTTCACAAATGCACCTCAGGACAACAATAAACAATCAAGTAAAGATGTCAACCACCCCCCCCCCCCGTTTTATGTGACTTTAATAATAGGGGATAAATTAGTCCATAATTGTGTGGTAGATAGTGGGGCAAGCAATTCTATCATGCCTAAATAGATTGTTGATAATTTGAATATGAAATATCAGCCTCTTGAAAAGGGTGTAGTCTAGCTTGATGGATCGACCATTAACACCGTAGGTGTCATTAAAGATTTAAGTCTTACACTTCATTCTTTCCCAAAAATTTTCATCCCTCAAGACATATTTGTCATTGACTTGCCACCTTATTTTGCAATATGCTTGTCAAGGGATTTCACTGCCAAAATAGGGGGTTATTTGTCTTCTAATTGGTCTCGTGTGTTGTTTAGGACTAGGTATGGGACAAAAGTGACTATAAAATCTGAGTTACTATCCAATGACCACATTGAACCTTATATCCCAAGCCCTATCAATACCAACTGTGTTATTTTTTATGATAAAGAGCTTGCTACTGCTCAAGAATTGCAGGCTAAAAGTGTACTAGACATACTTTTAAATGAATGGGCAGCAGAAAATATTGAGTATAATCCAAATGATAATATTAAAGAAGCTAGTTTGGGGGTATATGTGTTACATTAACCTAAAGTAGTCATTCCAAACCTTGAAAAGGAGGCATAACATCAGCCAAGATAGTAGGATGAGGTGTGGAATATTTACTTTGATGGGTCTAGAAGCAAGAATGGAGCTAGTGGGGGTGCAATGCTTGTGTCCCCACAAGGTGACAAGTATTATTTTTCTTTCAGATTTTTTTTTATTGTTCTAACAATACTGTCAAATAGGAAGGTTTGATTTAGGGCTTGGAATGGGGAAGGAAAAGAAAGATAATCTTCCTTTAGGTATTTGGAGATAGTGAATTGATAGTCAATCGGGGAAGAGGATTGAATGTGACTAAAAATTATGTGCTTAAGTCTTACAAGCATAAGGTGTGGGATATGATAGAAGAATTTGATGCATTTAATCTAATTTATATTCTTAGGAATCAGAATAAGCACACAGATAGATCAACTACAATAGGTGCTCAGTTTGATATACCTAATGATATTAAAAAAGGAAAAGTGTAGCAATATGTTAAGGTTGTTGTGAGGCCTTCTATTCTTGATAATAACATTCATTAGTAAGTATTCAAGAGTGATGAGAAAGTGTTGAGCTTTATGCTTGAAGAAGACGAGTTTTTAGTGGCAAATCAGGAGAAACTTAAGCAACAATATGATGATCAAATCATTCAGTTGAGAACTAAGAAGCTACCCAGGGGTATGGTTACTTTAGAATCCATCTTCAACATTGATTATCAACTCAAAAAGAGAAAAACCAACATGGAGGTCAAGGAGGAACATTACGAAGAACTTGAGATATTTAAATGCAAGCTCCTTAAAATTGGAAAACTTTGTTCACAAGTAGATAGGCAAGCTTTTGTTGCTCTTTTTCAAGAATTTCAAGATGTTTTTGCATGGGAATACTCAGACTTAAAGGGATTTGATCCCCAGATTTCCTAGCATACCATAGAATTAGAGCCAAATTCAAAGCTTGTTAGGCAAAAACAGAGGCCTTTAAATCCAAAGATTGAGCCCCTTATGATAAGGAATTGACCAAGCTGATTGAGGGAGACATTATTTTCCCAATCAAGCATACCTCATGGGTTTGTACTCTTGTACCGGTTAGAAAGAAAAATAGAGAAACTGGGTTCTATGTAGACTTTAGAGACCTTAATAGAGCCTAATTGAAGGACCATTATCTGCTGCCCTCTATGGAGTAGATTCTTCAAGTAGTTGTTGGTTCAAAAATATTTTGCTTACTTGATGGTTATTCTAGTTATAACCAGGTATTAGTCAAAGAAGAGGACCAATACATGACTAATTTCACCACAACGTGGGGTACTATGGCCTAAAAAATAATGCCATTTGGTTTATCTAATGTTGGTGCCACCTTTTAGAGGGCCATGGATATGGAATTTCATTCATAAGTTGGTGCTCATATATCTAGATGACATAACAATTTTCTCTAAAAATGCAGATGAGCATTTTTCCCATCTGAGACAAGTTTTTGAGAGTTGTAGGGAGTTTGGTATATCCCTTAACCCCAAAAAGTGCATTTTTTTTGTTCACGAAGGAAAGCTTTTAGGACACATAGTGTCAAAACAAGGGATCACCATTGATCCTGAATGAGTGAAAGCCATTTTGGAGCTGCCTTTACCAAATCATAAGAAGGGGCTACAAATTGTTTTGGGCAGAATTAATTTTTTGATAAGGTTTATTCCAAATGTTGCAAATCTTTTGAAGCCATTAACTGCTATGTTAAAGAAAACTGTAAGTTTCAACTGGACCAAAGAGGCCAAGTGTAGTTTTGAAGCTATTAAGGAGGCCTTATCAGTAGCTCCTACTATGGTAAACCCAAAAAATTTAAAAGACTTTATTCTATATGTTTTGGTAGCATAGATTCCATTTCTACAATGTTGGTACAGAAAAATGATGATGGTTTAGAACAACCCATTTCCTTTTTCAATCAAGGTTTAGAGGATTATGAACAAAGGTATACCTTTGTGGAGAAGCATGTACTTGTTATCATAAGTCTGAAAAAATTTAAGCCTCTGATTTATAATAACAAGATACATCTAATGGTTGCTCACCCTAGTGTGAAGGAGTTTATGTTAAGCAGGGACCTGAATGAAAAGAGGGTTGGGTGGATTACAAAGGTAATGGAGTATGATATTGACATAAAGATAACCAAGCTTATGAGGGGAAAAGGGTTGTGTAAACAAATAGCTATAGGGTCTGGAAATGAGGAAAAATCAGAAACATAGACTGTTTTGGTCACTAATTATGAGCTTCAGAATGTCACACCTACATTGGGTGCAATTTGGGTGTGTGATCTGACTCATTTCTTGCAAATTGGTGAGTGTCCACTAGGTTTAGATAAGGCCAAAAGGAGATATTTCATATTGCAGTCCATCCCCTATGTGTTGGTTGATAATGTTCTTTTTAGAAAAGACCTTAATGGTGTGCTATTAAGGTGTATTGATAATGATCAAGTGGATAAAGTGCTTCATAAGTTCCATGATGGAACTACTAGGGGTAATTTTTCCCCAAGAACTACTTCATGGAAGATAATGAGAGCTGGCTATTATTGAATAAGCTTGTTTAAGGATTCCCATGCTTGGGCAAGAAAATGTGTAAAATGTGCCATTTTTGCAAGCAAAGAGAGGCTACCAGCTTTGCCCTTGCAGCCAATTCAGGTGGAACAACCCTTCATGAGATGGGGCATTCATTTCATAGGTGCCATCAACCCACCTTCTAGTGTAGGACATAGGTGGGTACTTACAACAACTTATTATTTTACAAGATGGAATGAAGTAGTGGATTTGAAAAAAGCCAATGAAAATGTTGTTTTAAACTTTTATGATGATATAGTAACTAGGTTTGGAGTACCTGAATCAATCATTTCAGATAATTCTTTAGCATTTGTTGGATTGAGAGTAAGTGATTGGGTTGTTAGGAATGGCATTTACTTGAATACATCATCAAACTATTACCCTCAAGGTAATGGTTTGGGAGAATCAACAAACAAGAACGTGATAAGGATCATTAAAAGAATCATGGAGGATAATCAAAGAACTTAGCACACCAAGTTGAAATCTACCTTATGGGAAGATAGAATAACTAACAAAAGGTCCATCGGGAACTCTCCATATGTGTTGGTTTATGGTAAGGAGGCAAGATTGCCTTTATCTATGGAGTTGCTAGCTCTTGATATTATGCATTAGCTAGAATGTTTGAAGAATAGGATCCAATGGCAGTTATATATGCTCATCTCATGGAGCTAGAAGAGACAAGAGATAAAGAAATGAATTCCTTGGAGTATCATCAGCTCCAAACAAAAAGAGTCTTTGATAAGAAAGAAACACCCAAAATATTTAGAGAGGGTGATGTACTCAAATGGGATGAATTGAAAAGCAGGCTAGGAAAGCACACTGAGTTTGATAGCTTTTGGAGTGGCCCGTTTGTTATTATAGAATGCAAGGAGCACAATGCATTTCAGTTATCAAAGATCGATGGAGAAACTCTACCTATCCCAATCAATGGGATACACCTCAAACATTTTTTTGAGGTTTCATCTACATTGTATATGCTAGATTACATGTTTTACTTTCAATAAGTGTTGTTGCACTATAGTTTAAATGCATGTTTTTAATTCCCCTAAGTGTTGTTCAACACAGTTAGGTAGTTTTCCTTTTGAATTTTTGGTGTTTCAATAAGTTTCCAAGGTGTCATGCATTAATCTTGCGAGTTACAATAGTGTTGAGAATTGCTTTCATGTTGTGTCATCTTTTTGGTGACTCAGTGCCCAATGAATAAGCTCCCGGAAACTGGTCAAGATGTTTAGCAAGCAAACATGTAGCAGATGTCACAAAAAATGTTACCTATTTTAGCTACTAGCTCAAATAGGTAGATTTGTTATGTTTTACAAGTGAAAAGAAGGTACATTTTATTACTGCTATGTCACATTCATGTGCATCAAAGGAAAATCAAAAAATTACATTCGACATTGTATTATGTAGATGCATATAACATAGGAGAAAATGCACAATATTTTCAAAATTGTAATCTTTATTGACAATGTAAATGTATGGTGTTCCACACAAGCCGTGGAACTGATTGTTTCAATGTAAATAAAAGAATTACTATACATTTTCAAATAAAATAAATGCACATATAAAGATAGAGGACATGTCATTGCCTAAATGATGAATCCTAGTTGTCTATCCTACATCAGCTTTAGTTCTTCACATTTGTCCAGTCTCCAATTGTTGCTCCTTGTTGTTCCTAGGATTCCTACATGAGTGAGATGAGGTTTGGTTAGAGAAATTAAGGATCACCAATCAATATATCTGCAAACATTTGTAAACATATAGCTTGACCTACATCTGCATTAAAATAGCTTGCATACCATAGATGTCCAAGAAAACAAAGGAATTAACATAAAGATCCATCATATGCTCTATTTTTATCTAATATGTTTGCTTCTTGTGAAGGTATAGGTGAAATCATTGTTGCTATTTTGATTCATCTGATTAAAGCATGTGGGATAAAATGTAGCTCCCACAAGGTTTGAGCCCAACATGCTTTCATTTTGTGTTCTGACAATATAATCTTACAATTTCTTCTATGACATTGTGATGCAATCAAGGATGAATCCATCATTCATAATAGTAAGATTGATGAATTTATAGGTATAAATGATAAATTGATGCTTAATGGGATCATAGTGCCATAAAAACTAAATAATGGTACTCATCAAGTACAATGACATAGAAAATGCTATCAGTAGTTTTACCAAAGCATGATGGTTATAGTTCAAGGGATCATGTTTGTGAAGCACCAAACAGTGTTGTATATGCTAAGAATAGTGGGTCTTTGCCAATATAGTATGGACAAGTCACATTGTTATATTAAATAGTCATCATTTGAACTACAGGAGCAAATGGATGCATAGATTTTCCAACTATGAAAAATGCCAAATGCTATTCAACTTATGATGTAATGGATGCATAGATTTTCCAACTATGAAAAATGCCAAATGCTATTCAACTTATGATGTAATGGATGCATAGATTTTCCAACTATGAAAAATGCCAAATGCTATTCAACTTATGATGTATAGGCAGAGCCATAAATTCTAAAGGTGGTAGCAAGAACATCATTTTAACATAAGAAATAGTCTATATGATAGCTTTCATAAACAACAAACATTGTATGAATGATGGCATGTGTTCATTCAGACAAATATGACTTAGAGAATCATTGTTAGAAAACACTTTTCAGATTTTATTAAGAAAGTGAAAGTGTAGAGGGTGAGGACAGTGTCATGAACATCGAGGGAAAATTTTCTCATAGGACTATTTTTAGGAACTTTTCAATATTTGTTGTTGATGTTAAAGAATTTGAACTTAAGGCCTTTGTTCTTTCTGAAAATCCAAACATTGATGGAGTTCACATACAACATTCTAAGAATGTTCTCTATTAGTATTTTACTAAGTAGATCAGGATATGGAATCAATTTGTTTGGAACTGAGAATGGATTGAGGTTTAAACATGCCAAGCTTCATATACAGTACAGAAGTAGCATTTTTCATGAATGCATCATAAATTAAAGCCTGTAGCATATATTCATTTCATTCACAAAATGGAAATGCAAAGAAATTTTTGTATAAGAGAAATGGAAACCTAGAATAGAAAGGCAAGGTTTATTTTCATTTTTGGGAGGAACAAGGTAAAAGCCACAAACCCTCGGCCTACAAAATATATGGAGAGTGCTATGGGTTTTTAAAACCCATAAACATACAAATTAATAGAGCCCTCAAGACCTATGAAGAGATATGAAGTCATGGCATGGAAATTCTTATGAAAGAAAAACCAAAATATATCCATATTTTTTGCAGATAGAGCTCGAAGTGAGTTTTTTAAGCACGGGCAATGAAGAAAAGAAATAAATTTCTTTTTGCAAGTTGAGCCTTAGAGAGCTTATTGCTTAGAGGAGAAAGAATGAAGCCACATTTTTTGTTTTGTTCCAAACCCTAGAGTTTCAGCATGACCGTGGCCACAGGAGTATGTAGAGGTAAAGGGTATTTTATGCATTTCTTCTAATGACAGCGATATTTTTAGAATATTTTCAAAATAAAACTTCAAGAATCTACAAGAAAATGAAGAAATAACATAGAAATTTGCAAAGGTGTAGCTACAAAATGCATAGAATCCTTCATTTCTATAGAAATTTCAAATACCCAAAAAATATAAAGCCACGGCCTGTGGTTTTGTTAAAATCTTCAAATTTTCACACAAGAGAAGAATCGAGTATAAGCAACAAAAGGAAAGTATTCATCATTTTTGGATAACAAAGCTCAAATGATTGTTTTCTCTGCAAAAAATGAAATAAAAAGACTAAAAGAGCCTTCTTAGCCACAACCTAGAGAACCAGAGTCATGCTTTCTCCTTAAAGAAAAACAAAACTTGAGGTAAATGCATAAAAGCACAGGAAAACAAAAAAATGTTCATTATTCTACAAGTAGGCTCGAGCTTGAGTCAACTTTCTTTTAAAGAAAAATGTAATGAAACAACATGGAATGCTTACTGAGGCATAAAAAGGTCATGATCTGCTATTAATGTTGAGGAAACCCTCTCTGCAATCTCCATAAATCCGCCATTGAAGACCGTTGTTGAAAACCCTTGGAGGCACTCAAAAGGTTTCTAGAAAGTTGCTAAGACAAAAATGAAAAGAATGAATGCTTTGCCTGCGGGTTTGGTGTTAGGTTTTTCTTTACCCTAATTTTTCTATTGACAATATTTGGTGTTTTTCACTTATGTTTTTAAAATATGCATACATTTAATGCCCTAGGCTAAGATTTTAAGTCTTATGCCTTAGGATTTTTCCCCCTCTATATGTTGTGTAAGTCTTTCAAAGACTTATGTTTTTCTTTTTGATTTGTCCCATGGGTCAAGCCTTTCCTTAAATTTTGCATTCTTTTTTTGAAAAATGTAAAACATTTGACATAAGTGATAATTTATAAATCACTTAGTTTAAATGTTACTTTTAATGAAAAATGGAATACATTGAGTTTTCAATGCATGGTGAAGGGAGATATGGTTATGGTTTAATTTATGATTTGCAAGCATCTTGGGGGGGGTTAGAGGAAGTTTTCAAACATAAGGAAAGCATATAGGGAGCCTTTATTTACTTTTGGAGAACTTGGAGAAGATTTAGGCATCAGTTTCTTGTGCCTTTATGATAGGGTTGGTCAAACTTGACCTTTTCAGCCTATTGGAGTCTTTTTGGAGGAGATGCAGTTGCTAGATTCATGGCATTTTGGGGGCATCCAACCCCAATCAATTTTTCATTCCTCTTTTGGTGAATTTTGAGAGGGAATTGTGAGATATAGTCACTTTATGAGTGTACTCAATTCTTCTTTATGCAGCTTTTGGACTTAGTGACTTTGGGAGTCCTTTGTCATATTTTAGCATACTTTTGTAACTCATGTTTTGGATATGAAATACAGTGAAGGCCTTGGATGCAATTGATATTAGATTTTTCCTACTTCTTCTTTGCATTATTGTGTACAGTCAATTGATTGATAAAGTTATTTGTGAGGTAATGTGCATTTCCTTATAACTTTGTCTCAGAAGTACCTTTATGCAAAAATGTATGCTAATGCAAGTTGCAAACTATGTCAGAAAAGTGTAAAAGGATTTTAGCTGTGAATTCATCTTCCTCCTTGGAGTCTGAGCGCTAAGACCTTTTTTTGAATCACTTATGCAAAAGCATGCAATAATAAGTTGTGCAAGTGTAATTTTTGTCATTGTAGCAAGCTCATGAAATTTTGAGTTTCATAGTCCTTTTCAGTTTGGTGTATCACCATTTTAATTTCACTTTCAGCTTTTAGTTTATGTTTTCTCTATCCCTTTTCCCTGTCAATTCAATAGAATAGAATAGCTTTAGGTGATAACCGGCTAGGAGCCAGCCATATCTAGATATTCACTCCAAGTTCTAGGTGACCCATAGCCTAGGAGTGATTCCATGTTTCTCTAGAGTGCCAAGTCCTACAACTTAGCTTACTAAGTCCTACAACTTAGCTAGGGTGCAACTTTAAGAGATAACAAGACCACAATTATAATAATACTAAAATATTAGGTATGCAAAGTGTGCAACACATCTTCCTAATAGAATATACATAAAAAAATGGTTGGATTCAACAAGAACTCATCTAAAAAATTCTAAAGTCTTGAAAAACATCAATAGAAAAATTAACTTGATAAAATGGATGTTTTTGCATCAACTTATCTATAGAAAGTATGCACTAGTCATGGCACCAAAGAAGGAGTCTCAAAACCAAAGAATAGGGACCCTATTATTATCTTAGGATCATATTTTTTTCTTCCTGCAATGAGTTGTTATATTTTGAGAAACACGACCTCAACAATCAAAATATAGGTGATTAACTCACAAAGTGGTTGCCAGTAACTGATTTGATAGATCTTACATGGTCCATCTTGCATGATGTTACTCCTCTAGAACTTGTAAATTAGCCCTCTTTATTCATGCCTTAGTTAAAATCTAAGTTACAAAAATCTAAAAAATAGCTAAGTGTTGAACTCATCAAGCTTCTGAGATTTCTCTTACCCTCTTCATTTATGTCATTTCTATCAACTTTCAAGTTCTCTTTAATCCCCTTTGAAAATATTCTATATACTATTTTTTTAATCTTTTAGGTTGTCACTGATCCCCTTAATAATCTACATACCTTAAAGTTTTCCCAACCCCCAAAGTTTGAATCCTTGAAGAAACATCTAAGTGTTAGTCTTGTCAAGTTTTCATTCCTTTGGATTGTCGGTGTTATCTTTACCTTTATCATTTTTTATGTTGTAGGAAACATGCCTGACACCTAACACTCAATGAAGGAATTTTTGTATAGATTCCTAGGTTCATTGTTTTTTGAGGTTTCAGGGATCACATTTTCTTGATGTCTTTTGGCATGTGATTTGCATTATTCTTGATGATTTATCCTCGACTCTTTCTCTCCGCCCTCTTTTCCTAATTCATCATGTCGGTGGTTAGTGCTTCAACATTCTCCATTTTTCTCTTCTTCAATAGATGATACAAGAAATACCTTTAAATCTCAATGGCCAAAAGAGGTCTTCTCATCAAGGTTTCGAGAGTAAGGGTGCTCTTCTCCCTAACTTTCCAATAAGAATCTCCTGGTAGGCCAAATGTTTGAGGCTTGACAAAACTATCCTTTTGGGTTTGCAAACAACTTAATGCTTTACTCATTGGTTCAATGGTAGGGTTAGGCTTGAAACTCTGATGATACTCCCAAGAAGCATGTTTTTTGACTTAGAAACACCATTAATGCTCAGTAACTCCTCTAAAGACATCTAATCTTAGCTTCTAAGGCTAAGAAAATGGAATTCAATGTATTTGAGCATGGATCTAGGATGAAAGAGGTTCCCATACCTCATTTATTATCTAAGGGTACCCCTTTTTTGTTAAAATTCCATACCTAGATCATAAATTTTATGGGAAATATTCATTCCTCCAGCACTCAAATGCAGAGGTCATTAATGATAATGTATGGTGGAAAATCAAAGATGTCCTATATCACCTATTTTATCACCCAAATCATATTAAAATGGATAATTTTTTTGTACTTCTTTGGTTTTGACCAATGACTAGGGTTTGGATCTAATCTCCCATATTTTGGCATGAATTTCGCTACTTCCTCTCTCCAAAATAAATCCTCTAAGGTTCATTTTGTAAAGGTTTCTTCTTTTGTTTTCACCATGAGATCTTTGCATCTCTACAAATATTATTTGTAAAATAAGCCCCCTGCCTTTGAATGAATAAAGATTATCATTTTCACCTCTTTTCACTTCTTGCACTCTATGTGAAAGTTATTTACCTCTATGTTCAAATGATTTTTTTTTATCTTCTATGCATGTATTTTATGTTAAATATGTTTGTAGGAGTTGACTGTGGATACTAACTTTCCCTCTCAACACTTGTCAAACCCTAACCTTCATACACGCCTCTAGGAGTTGATAAAATAGAGATTTATGTGAGTTTTCATGACAATTTATTCATTTCTTTGTGTTTAAAAAGAAGAAACACCATTTACTTTAGGTGTATCACCACCATTTCCCTTTTATGCATTTCTTCTTCCCCTTTTCCTTGGAAATCACTAGAATAGGATTATGCAGTGTTGGGTTGGTCCAACACTCTTGCATCTAGGTTAGAAAGGAAGTTGGCTTTCTTTGGATATCTAACCTCATTTGCAAGGTCCTACACCTTGTGGTCAATTCCATTATGTCATTGGAATGTTGAGCCTAGCTCAACAAGGTATAATTTCACATGATAATAGTTTTTTGTATGCCCAACGGGACAAAGTGATGATATTATTTCATCCTACTAATATTTGGTGTGATCTTAGTGGTTGCAGTCATTGCACAAATCAAACAAGCACCTAGTGACTCTATATTTTCATATGGTGACTCTGCTAGTATGTTCATTTTTTCAATCGAACAAAGTTGGTTATTCCATTTTTAAGTGTTATTAGGTTTTATGCCTAACATATCTTTTCACGTCATTCTTATGGTCATCCCTAGAAATCATGGATTTTCCACTTCTAATGGTGGCATCCCTATTTTCCTTACCCAATGGGATGATATATGAGTAGTTTCCCTTGAAATCATTTCACTTTTTACTAGTGAGACTCATGTTACCACTCCCATAAATAATATTCAAGATGTTGCAAACATTTGCTTTGTGCATAATATTGAAGAGGAAAAAGTAGCTATTAGGCTTCTTCAAGCTTATTTGAAAGGAAAAACACTTTAGTGGTATAGGGGATTACAACAAGCTTCTATTCATGATTGGGATAGATTAGGAGAAACCAACAATTTCAAGAAAAAAGCAACCATCAATTCCTCATTGAGCAATTGACCAAGATCAAAAGAGATCCCCATGAATTCATGTTAGACTTTAATTTCATATTTCAAAATAAATAGAATAGAATCCTTGCCTTGGCTAGGCCCTCCCCAAATCATGTCTTACTATATTATATAAGGGCTTGTGATGTGGTTGTTATGGTCTAGTCCATAGGAGGTATTGTATTACCTAATGCCTATGGCATTTCTATCAGGGAAGATAATTATTTGATATAGGTTGGTAAAATAGCTCCTAGACCACCAATGCCTCTATTCCTTGAAATCCCACCCACCCAACCCATCTTGGAACCTCTTCCTATTATAGTGATAAACCCATCAACTCCCTCTACTTCACCTTCAAGTGGGTTGCAGGAGATGAAATATTTTCTACAAGGATTTTCTAATAAGTTAGCTACTCTAAAATGGCAGCAAGCACAAAGTAATAGGAATTACCAACTTCATCGCCAGACATATCAAGAAAATAGACAGCCTTAATAGGAAGGTTCCTAGGCTCAAAATCAATTAAGCTATGCAAGGCATGTGAACACAATTAGTCTAGTTGTTGAAAACTCTTCAAGAGCTCTTTTTCTAGTAAAAAATAGATTGGATTAGGAACGTGAGTGGTTCTATTCATGTATCCAACCCCACAATCAAAATACATGTCAAAGTGGGGTCCCCAATTAAGCATTGGTGGTACAAAATGCTCCAGCACCTTCGGGATAGTAGTTTAGATGGTTCCAAGAAGGGATGTTAGCTTGGGAATAGGATCAAGATGTTTTATTTTTATTGAATTGGGTTGAAGATGAGGTCTCTAGTGGTGAACAAATGTAGTAGGATTCCATTCTTATGAGTTGGAAGGAGGCTGATTTCAATGAGATGGGATAGTAGGATTTCCAATTTAATGATAATCCCAATGAGGAGTCTCAATCTAATGTTGTTGCAATAATGCACAGGGGAGAAATTAGTGTCAAAAGTTTGGTGTTGTTGCAGCTAGTTGCTAAGAAGAAGAAATCAAAACAAAGAGGCAACTTGAAGAATTTATTTCTCATCTAAAGTGTCTCATAAAACCAAGGTATTTTTTGATGAAATGTGCATCAATACATGTGATTATGATATATAATAGTTCTCTATTACCCCTGAATGTGACAATGATGAATATGAGGTCTTCATTCAAGATGAAGATGTGACCTTTTTCATTAGGGACAATGTACCCAAGCTAGACTGCTTCAATTGGGATCAACATACCAAACCTGAATTTATTGATTAGTAACACATTTTTCAAGAGAGTGGTTCTCTTGTTGCTCAATTTGATAGTATGTCAAAACATCAAATATTTTATTTTGATGTGCATATATAGAGGAGCTTCCTTGTGCAGATTAACAAATAGATATGGCATGTATTTCATCACTATGTGACCTAGAGACATTATTTTTTCCCTTCAACTCATGCCATGAGGAGGTCAACTATTACAACAAAAAAATTCCTTTGTGTGGGTAAAATGTCTCTTCCTCTGCAAAGGATGTTTCTTTTGATGTTGACCCGCTTCCCAAAAAAATTATCCTTGTTGTTGCATGTATGCTTGATGCATCACTAGATGTGTCAAGGACCTATATTTTGTGGTTTCCCTATAATGATAATGTTTACAATGAGGCAATTCTTCACTCACAAGCAATATGTATGACTTGATTCATGTAGGTAGAAAGATTAAATGGCTATAGCTCATTGATGAAGACACTTATGGTCTAAGGGAGGTTAGCTCTTTAAGAAGATTTATCTTTGATAGAGGAAAAATATGATAGTTGATTTCCATTTTTTAAAATTATGTAAATATTAGTGTCGTTGCTTTTTTTCCAAGAAGCATTATTGTGCAATCCACATTCTCCTTATGGGAATGCATGGTTATGATGTTTTGTTTCCCTCCAAGTGTTTTATCCACATTCTAGTTTTGTTTTTTTGAGGCATGCCTTGTTTCATTTGTTGATTCCTATGACTCTATTTCCCAATGGATTCTCAAGGCTTCTTTTTTCTCCATGTTTGGCAAGAAAACATCCTACAAAAGTCACAAAAATGTTGACATTTCATGCCCCCCTCATGGCCTATCAGTAAGAATTGATCTGAGAGATCTCACATGGGCCATCTTGCATGATGCTACTCCTTTTTACATTGCATTAACCCTCTTTATGCATGCCTTAGTTAAAATCCAAGTTGCAAAAATATAAAAGTAGCTAAGTGTTGAACTTATTGGGATTTCAAGATTTCACTTACCTTCTTAACTATATTCCTTTTCTATCACCTTCCGAGTTCACTTTAATCCCCTTTAAAAATATTCTAAGTATTGAATTTGTTGGTCTTTTAGGTCGTTAGTGATCCCCTTAATCGTCTACATACCCTAAAGTTTCCCCAACCCTTGAATTACAAGTCCTTGAAGAAACATCTAAGTGTTAGTCTATTTAGGGTTTTGGGCCTTTGATTTGTCAATGTTATATTTACCTTCACCATCTTGCATGTTGTAGGTGACATTCCAAATGCTTGACAAAGGAATTTTTGTATAGATTCCTAGGTCTTTTTTTTTTTGAGGTTTTGGGGATCACATTTTATTGATTTTTCTAGTATGTGGTTTGCATTCTTCCCAATGCCCAATCCTCGAATCTTTTCTTCACCCTCTTTTCCTAATTCATCATCAGGTTTTAGTGTTTCGAAATTCTTTATTTTTCTCTTCTTCAATAGGCATAAGCAGTACCTCCAAAGATTGATGCCCAACAGAGGTCTTCTCATTGGGGTTTCGAGAGTAAGGGTGCTCTTCTCCCTAAATTTTTGACAATCATATCCTAGTAGGCCCAATGCCTAATACCCAACAAAAGTAGTCTTTTGAGGTTGCAAACAATTTAATGCTTTACTCATTGGTTTGATGGTAAGCTCAGGCCCAAAACTTTGATGACACTCCTAGGAAGCATGTTTTTGATCCAAAAATTCCACTAATGCTCAACAACTCCTCTAGAAACATCTAATCTCAACTTCTAAGACTACAAAATGGTATTTAGTGCATTTGAGCATGAATCTAGGATGAGAGAGGTGTCCATACCTCATTTATTATCTATAGGTGCCCCTTTTGTTAGAATTCCATACCTAGATTACAGATTTTGTAGGTGATATGCATTCCTCCAACACTCAAACGTAGAGTTCATCAATGATAGTATATAGTGGAGACTCATAAATGTCATATCTCACCTATTTGGTCACCCTAGATTAATTAAAATAGACACATGTTTATACTTCTTTGATTTTGACCAGCAACGAGGGTTTGGATCTGAACTCCCATGTTTGGCATGGATTTCTTTGCTTCCTCTCTCTAGAATAAAGCCTCTAAGGCTCATTTTGTAAAGGGTTTTTCTTTTTTTTTCTCCATGATATCTCTGCATCTATGTAATTCTTCTTTGTAAATGGGCCCCATATCTCTAAATGAATAAAGATTTTCATTTTCACCTCTTTTCACTTCTTGTGCTCTATGTGAATGTTATTTAGAGCTTTGTTTGAATGATATTTTGTTATCTTCTATGCATGTATGATGTGTTAAATGTATTTGTAGGAGTTGGCTATGGATAATAAATTTCCCTCTCAACACTTGTCAAACCCTAACCTTCATACACACCTCTAGGAGTTGATAAAATAGAGACTCGTGTGAGTTCTCATGGAAATTTATTCATTTCTCTATGCTATAGTGGTCAAGAAGAAACACCATTTAATCTAGGTGTATCACCACTCTTTTCCTTTTATGCATTTCTTCTTCCCCTTTTCCCTAGAAATCAATAAAATAGCATTAGTTGCAAGTTTATGTAGTGTTGGGTTGGTCCAACATTATTGCACTAGGTTAGAAAGGAACTCAACTTTCTCAAGAGATCTGACCTCATTTGCAATGTCCCACACCTTGAGGTCAATTCCATTGTTCCATTGGAATGTTGAGCCTAGCTCAATAGAGTGGAATTTCATGTGAAAAAGTGGTTTGACTAGGTCAAGGGGATCATGAATACTAAATTACACAAATTTGGAGGAAAGAGAAACATTTCCCCTTGCCTATAATTGACAAAAGACATTTAAATCATTATAGAACAAATATAAGATGATCATAATGACTAGGGAAAAACCATAATTAGCACCACTGGTACTATTTTAATTGATTCTGATATTGTCAAACACAAAATATAGATATGATAGTAAGTTAGCATAAGCTTGGCTAATAGGCCACAAAATATACAAAGAATTGAAGCATCTCTATGTTGACCAAGATCACTAGGTAAATAAAATTATATTTCACACACACACACTTCTTAATGATGTGTGTGTGTGTGTGAGGACACACATAGACACACACACATACACATATACACAAAATTGATAGAAATCACCATAAGAGGTTGCAAATCATTATAGAGAAATGCAAATAAATTAAACTAATTGAATATAAAAAGAAAAAAACATAGCCCTATATGAGAAATAAAGATATATATACACACACACTTGCATATAAATGTAATGGTAATCAAAAGACAAACATCTAAATAGGAAAGAGTATATCATAAATAACTTAATTTGAATCAACGTCAATAAATAAAATCAATTCCAAATGAGGAATAAATCATTTTCAACTAAGGGATAAATAAGAACCAACATACATCTAAATATGAAAAAATAAAGTATATACAATTTAAGAATAAATATAAATCGGGACCCAAAAAGATATTTAAGAGAATTCACATATGTAAAATATGAATAAAGCATAAAAAACGAAAAAAACCACATTAAGGAAGAAAGAGAATAGGAGGGGGGAGAAGCTACATAGACTAGGTAGGAAGGAGGAAAAAGGGGTGACATGAGGGTAAGAAATGAAGGAGACATGGGAAGGGAATAAAGAAGCATTAGACTAAGGGAAAAACTAGGGGGAGAGAAGAAAGGTCATGGCCTATGGTGATTGTGGTTTTTGAGGCTGGATAACAGATGTTTCCATGAAACTCTAAAGCTCCACCCATCATCACGATTAAGGTTAGGTGGGTGATTGTTGATTTAGATATAATTTCCTTGAGTTTTCTTTTTAAGAAATTATCTTCTTTAAAATAGGACATGTGTGCTTTCCAAAAAAATATGGTGTTTGGCTGAAGAGGAGTGGTCGACTAGGGAAAATTTGAGAATCCTCTCATGCTTGATATATGCATTATGTTCTTTGATTCTAGTGTTGAAGGAGCGACCTGTTTCACCTATATCTGGATTGCCACAAGAGAAAACAATCTTGTAGATTACAGAGTCAAGAAAGATGTCCCTATGGTCTTTGAGAGGGTGGATACAATTTTTTAATGATGAAACGGGCTTGAAGGCACAACAAAGGCATTTTTTAAGAAGGATCTTAGAGATTTTGTGGGAGATTCCTTCAATGTAAAGAATGGAGGTGCCAAGGAGGACCGCATATTGGGCGGGTTTGGGTTTTGCATAGGAACAAGATTTGTCTTGGTTAAGGGCTCTAGAGATTTTCTCGCTTTTGTAGCCATTCAAATTGAAGACTTGACGAAGATGGGCCAACTCTTGGTTTATGTTTTCTTCATCACAAATTCATTAAGCTCTCATAGATAGGGTCTTAAGAACACCATTTTTTTTGGATAGGGTGGTGATGAGAAGAAGAATGAGGTAAATATTGATGTGGGTGGCTTGAGGCCTCTACCATTGATCATGTAGATCCAAGCTTAGTTCCCTTGTTCATGATTTTGGAAAAGTATGAAGTCCTAAATTAGGGAAATTTTATTAGATCCACTATACAATGAAAATTACTGGGAGCACAAATGGGTGGATATTTCTTCATGGTATCTTACTTCATTGTTGTTATTTATGTGGATTTCCAATTTGTCTCTTGAAATTTGTAGTAGACGTCTACTACTAAGATACATGCTCATGTTTAAATAGTATCCTACACACTTTACATTTCTAAAGATCTCTTGAAGCTTATTACAATGAGTGGTATCCAATGGTCATGCCCACTCCAAACAATATCTTAGTTCAATCCAGAACTCAAACAAATTATAATAGAATAAATGAATTTAGTTGATTTATCAAAGAAATATTTAAAGAGGGATGAATTTTGTTGAAAATTAAAAAGACAGGCTAGAAATGAAAGCAATGAAAATATCATTTTGTATGAGAAGCACATGCAACCAGAATTAGTCTACACATAGGGTTGAATATCTCTTTTAGCACAATTTGAATCTTTATTTTATTTTAAGCATATTTATTAATAGTATAATTAAAGTGGTTTTATGTTTTTTTTTCATGAGGATTTCCCTAGATAAACCTTGTGTTATGTGATTGCATTATTGTAGTTCTACTATAAATATTCTTTGATTATGTAATCTAGATAACATGGTTTTCCTCTGTAAGATTGTAAGTGTTTCCTTTCATTTAATATCAAAGGTATTTTACTTGTTAGATTTATGAGGGTGGCATTTTGGCCTTGAAATAATATTTTTTTGAGTGGGAAATTTTCCTATGTGGTTTCATAGTTTGAAGTACAAAATATGGACAGCACATCTAAAATGAAGATTGAGAAATTCAATGGTCAAAAATTTGAGATTTGGAAGCTCAAGAGGATCTTCTTGTAGATAAAGACTAGTCAATTGTTGTGACCAGTCAAAATCCCATCACAATGTCCAATGTAGACTAGGAGAAATTAAACTAAAAGGCTCAATCTACCATCCATCTATGAATTTGGATTCAATGTTGCTAATTTATTTTTATAAAGGATACCATTGAGAATTTGTAGGAGAAGATTTGTGGGGTGTTTCAAACTAAGTCCCTAGTGAAAAAACTCTTCATGTGAAATAAGTTGTATTCCTTATTAATGATTGATGGTGGCTACATGATTGGGCCCTCAAATGAATTTAACATTGTCATTAGATAGTTAGCTTTAGTGGATATGAAGATGGATGAAGAATATTAGTGCATCATCAAGTTTTATATTCATTGTTCAAATCATGACACAACATTGTAATGGTGATTAGGTCTACCTCTACTAAGTTAAAGATTGAGGAGGTTGTGGGAGCCTTGTTATAAGAGATAAGGTAATAATCAATAGAGTCTACAATGGATTTCTTTGATTGTCAAATTTTATTCAAAGGACAAAAGAAGGAACAAGAATGGAGACAATAGATAAAAGTCAAAAGGTAGATCTAAGTCTCCTAGAAAGTCAAATGTGAAATGTCAGTATTGTGGAAAGATTGGACATATCAAGTCGTGTAAAGTGAAGAAAGTTAAGAAGGGATTTAATGATGCTTCTTACAATCCGCCAATGATGTATGTAGAGGATTTTCCTAGCATCTCCAAGTATGCATGCATGTGATCATCTATGGTTGATCAGTTCTAAAGCCTCGTTTCACATGACTCACCATTAGGATTTATCTTTTGTTCATGAGAGGTACAATGGAGGAGATTATTTCTTAGGAGACAATACATCTGACTAGATCATTGTTCATGGCAAGGTTAAATTGATGTTAAAAGATGGAAGGGTTAGATCCCTCTCTAATGTTCTACATATTCCAAGTCTAGCTAGAAATTTTATTTTTGTAAGTAAAATGAATGATGCAAGTATAAAAAAAAATTTCAAAAAGGATGGATGCTAATATGGTTAGAGGAGTCATGGTTTTGTAAAAGGAAGTTCACTTTGGAGCTCTATTTCAACTTGATGTTAGCATGATGATCGAATGTAATAGTTCTAAGGTTCTTTATTCTAAGAAATATAAGTTACCTAACTAAAAATATTATGTTTTCCAACATGAATGCATAAGCCACTTTGATGATAAATTCTTTATCCTTTAAACTAAGGGTATGGATGAGGAATTATATTAACTCTTCTTCATATTTAAATTGTGTGAACATTGTATATATGGAGATAATAAATGTGTTTGTTTCACATGATCTTTGCCACATCGAATATGATTTTTCATTTGATTCATATTGATGTATTTGGACCTACTTGTGTTTCAAGATCACTAGTGAATTCCCATATTATGTTTCACTTATCCCAAAAAACATAGTTATTTTTCTTAGACAAAAATCTAAAGTCTTTGGTAGGTTTAGAGAGTTTAAGCTTCTTATGTAGAATCATATAAAGAACATTAAAATATTGAGAACTAATAATGGTTGAGAGTTTTTCTCTACAAATTGAGAAGTTTTTTAAGTGTAAGGGGATATCTAGAAAAAATGCAACTCCATATAGAATGGACTTGTAGAGAGTACTACCATTATGTTGATTGAGAAAGCAAGAAGCATGCTCAAGGTTGTTGTATTAGATTAGTTCTCAGTAGAAATAGTCAATATTTCTTATTATCTTATCAACAAATCTCCTATATTGGAACTTGTTGGTATAACCCTACAGGAATTTTGGATTGCCAAGAAGACCTATCTTTAGCATCTCAAAGTTATCAATTGTGATGTATAGGTGGATGTTCCAAAGGAGAATAGATCTAGGCTAGACTTCAAAGCATAGAAGTGTATCTTTGTCTTTTACATTGAAGGTGCAAAAAGAAACAAGATTTGAAATCCTAGGCTAGGAAAGATAGTGTGTAATTGAAACATGATCTTCAAAGATATTAGATCTTCTCCTAAACTTGAGAAACCAAGAGATTAAAATAAAAATGAGATACAATTTGAGCTGAAGATTAAGGAAATTGTCGATGAGGATGAACAAGAGGTTTACGAGGCACCTATTGAGGGAGGTGATCCAAAATAGGATCTACAAGAGCAAGAAAAACCTTAAACTCCACTCATGAGAAGGTGCACTCAGCAATGAAGACAACTAGAAAGGTATAGTCCACCTATTTTTTGTTGCATTTTTACTTTATCTACTAACAATGATGAATGTAAAACTATAAAAGAATCAATTAATTCAAAGGAGGGGAAGTCTTTGAAGAATTCTTGGAGAAGAGTAGGACTTGATATTTGGTTCAATTTCTTGAAGAAAGAAAACTTGTTGGATATAAATGGGTCTTCAAGAAGAAATTAAATTATGAGGGTAAGATTGAAAAATACAAGGAGACTTTAGTGGCTAAGTGTTATTCTTAGGCTCAAAGAATAGATTTTGGTTAAATTTTCTCCTTGGTCACGAAGCTAATTGATATATTTTTATTTTTATTGCTGCATTTGATCTTTAAGTTGAAAAGGTGGATGTTAAGACAATGTTCATGCATAAGAAAATTAGGAATAAATATGCATGTTATAGCCAAGGTATTTTGTGGTAAAAGGAAAGGAAGATTTGGCTTACATTTTTAAATTAGGATTTGTTAGACTTGAGTTTAATCATTGTGTTTAAATTATAGATAGATAAATTAATAATTTATTGACATTGTTTTGTATATTGATGGCATGCTTATTATTGGTAATATAAATAATATGGTTAAGATTCTTGAGTCCTAGCTTGCGTAATAACCTAACAATAAAAATCAAGGGGATCCTAAGATTATTCTAAGCATGGAGATTAGCAAAGACAAAGCTAACATAAAACTTTGGTTGATTATATTTCGTAGAGATTCAAAATGCAAGAGTACAAACTTGTGAGTGTTCTTGTTCATGTGAGAGTAAATTTGACATTGGAAAAATTCCCTAAGATACTAGATGATATAGAGGCATGATCCATGTCCTATATATGAGAGTTGTGGGAGCTTTCAACATATACAGTGATCTACACTCTAGACTAGATATTGCCCAAGTAGTGGGAGTCCTAAGCAAATATATGTCCAATCCTAGCAAAGAATAGTGTACTATGGTTAGACAAGTCTCTAGATTTCTCTATGGAACTTCAGAATATTCTATTTCCTATTAGGGAGGAATTTATGTGGGTAATACATTTGATAAAAAAGGTTTTGTTTATGCATATTAGGTTAGTGATGACAAAAAGAAGTCTACAAATGGTTGTGTTTTAACCTATTCGGCGGTGCAATCACTTGGAAGAGAAAGAGATGGATTGTACTATCTCTTTTGACTATGAAACTTAAGTACATAGTAGTTACATGTGCTTACAAGGAGGTAGTGTGGATTCATATATATGTTGGTTTGATACAAGATGCAATGAAGATGTACTATAACAACCAGTAGTTTGACCAAGAACCTTACTTTTCACACAAACAAAACACATTGATATATAGTGCCATTTTGTTCATGATGTGGTGGAGGATAAGAGGGTGATGATAAAGAAAGTGAGTAGTTCAATAATTTTTTAGATTCATTAATGAAGCCAATGAGCATAAAGAACTATACATAGTGCAAAGACTATGGGCATATTTTCTCCTAGCTATTAGATCAGTTTATTTGTTCTACCTCTTTTGTTCTTTTATTTTTGCAATGTGTACAACAATGGGAGATTGTTAGCTTAGATGTGTTGTACTCCTTGAAAACCTTGTAATTTCTAATGCCATGTAAATTGGTTCATCATGGAAGGGAACACCATCCTTGAGGAACCTTGAAGATTACTTTTTTGGCACATCCTACCAAGTAGATTGTATGATATGTAACTGAGCATTGATATTTGAGGTTACAAGTAGACTAAGTGGGGGCATCTATGACCAACTAAATATAGTCATATGTAAGAGTGTGTAAGAGCAACTACTTGTTGCAATTTGAAACATTTGGCTTGACTAGGTGGACTCCTTGATTGTAGGAGTCAAAATTATCATGAAGGTAGTTAATTACTATTTGGTAGGTGCAGACATGAGATGATGCACATGGGTCCAATTGGACCAATCTAACCCATTCATTAGAGCTCGTAGTTTTGGGCCCAAATTTTTAGAGACCACTCTTGGTTTCCTAGTTTGCCTCTTGCTTATAAAGTAGTGCTTGGGTATAGAGTTGTACATGATTTCATATGATGGGTACATGCTACTAGAATTTCTCCAAATGTGTGGTTGAAGATCACTTTCAAAACAAGTCAAATATTTATTGTATTATATTATTATTTCTTGATATATAATTGGCGGTGCTTTGTCTTGTTGGTCTTTTCCAATAAGGGTTTTCTAGGGTAAACCTTGTGTTGTGTCATTGTATTATTGTCATTATGCTAAAAAAAATGTGATTCTATAACCAAGATAGCATAACTTTCCTATATAAGATTATTAGCATTTCTTTTCATCTAAAAAGTGTAATTTCTTCTTGAAGGCCCAAGACTTGGGGAAAAGTTATTCTAAATATTTATCACATTATTAGATTAGTTTTAACCATACACTAAATGTTAGCTAATTTTGGGTTAGGGGCATTTGTACTCTGAATATTGCTAGTCTATGGGGCAAGGGTTGTGTTTAGGAAGGGATCATGGGTTGGTTGTAAGTAGCTATTCCCTAGTTAAGTCCTCTATGTTGGTGATTTAGCTATTTGACTTGTAATAGGATTGGACCCAAATAAGAAACTAGAATTGTTAACAAAGATTGGTGTGTTAATTCTTAGTAAAAGGGGATCTAGTTATAATTGAGTTAGTTTATAAATGGGGATGACCAAGATAAAATCCTTGATTATCTTCCTTCTAATGCTATAATTCTTGGCATGTTTTCTTGATTTGCAAATTAGGTGGACAATGTGTTCCATGCACAGAGAATCAGATCTCAATATTCCGCAAATCTAAGTTTTAACAAACCTGTAATGAAAGATACTCACACAATCTCTCCCTCCAAAGATTTTCTGCTGCCATTGTCATTGGACAAGTTAACCAGCTGCTCTTCTGCACAAAGAATTTCTGATTGCTGAAATACAGAAAGGGTTACAAGTGCCAAAGATCTATACTAACAAAACAAAAAAAATTGGCTTCTTGAACAATCAGTATTACAAGCACTACTCTGCTATTATTATTTTTATCCTTGTTATATTTACAAACCAATTCTCCTAGTCTACATCTTTTCGACATTGAATGCACACTTCAAGATGTAATCAAATCAAGTGAAAGTAATGGAGCAGAGCTTTAAATGTCCTGGGGTTAAAAAGAGATAAAATTGGAGCAGAGCTTTAAATGTCCTAAGGATCCCAATAATTTCAGAATACCTGATCCTGAAGGGCCTCGGCAAGTGCAAAATCAATCTGAATGTAACTGAGACCTTCAAACAAGTCCATAAAGCTATTCGTCACTGTGTAAGGAAAACCAGTGTTTATGTAATGTACGTCTGGATGCTGATTTCGGCTCATTTTCAACAACCAGCCTCCTCTGCCTCTAATTCAGAACTACACTCAAACTAACTCACCAAAAAATAAAAATGCATTAGCTCAAACAAAATCTGCTAAAATTAAACTAAAATGATGCAATGAATCTCCAACAATGCCACTGCAACTTACAGGTTTGTTTCCGATGTAAACTTAAAGCAGAAAAACCTTGCTTATCAGCTACAACGATGGCGTACAAGTTAAATCGTTCTGGATTCTTGGCCGTCAGACGCACAAGCAACAATTCCATCACTGATCCGTCAAAGAAAACGTGTATGGCAAAGCGCAGGAGTGTGGCATAACGGTAGGTCTGCGGTTCGATCCCTGGCAAAGGCATGCCCCAGGCGATCGATGCATGCATTCACCTCTTCTGCGCATGTCTCCTCCACTACGCTCTTTATGAGCATGACTCTTCCACTACAGAGCGTTTCATTTTCATATTAATGCGATACCTGTCATTTCAAATGCATGCTGGACGTTTCATTCTCCACTCTCTATTTTTATGCATTCACCTGTCACGTGCCCGTCAATTGTCCGTCAATTTTTTTTAAAACCAAAAAATGTTAAACACAGATTTAGCTCCACTGTAGATCGCCTCTGGACGAAATAATCATTTACTTTTCTGAGATACAATTCATTAATTCCCTCATTGGATATTATAATCACTTCAATGTGACAATGGATGGAAATTATTTTCTATCTTAAGAGGACACTCAAAACCATGATACTACATTCTTTTGTGGAAAAAATGGAACACACGTCCCCGTATGAATCTGTGAAACACTTTAAAACTTGGATTTTTCAATTTTCATATGACTATTCAAAATAAGCATTCTTTGAATGTAAACTTGGAATCATTTATTAAAACATAGGAAAATTTATGAATTAGTATTATTAGTTGAAAAATTAGTTTAATCACATCATGTTTGGCAAAATTGGGGTGACATCTAAAATTATTGAATAATGTGTTTATGCACTAAATTTAACTTTAGGAGTATGCAAAATTAAGGTGAAATCTAAAGTTGTTCAATAATGTGCCAGCTAATAAGTTTAGCTTTAGGAGTATGATACATGTTAACCATTACTTTCATAGCAAGTTTCCTTTACAAGGAAAAGCTTAACTTTCAAGTCTAAGAGCCTTTGAGTAAACATTGAAGAAGATATTAATCTTTAGATTCAAGACATGTTCTTAATCTCTTATAAATTGTTAGAGTTATCATACATTAGCTAATAATTAATTAATCTTTAATTGATTATTAGTCTAATTCATTTCATGCATTTAAGTTAAACTTAGTAATTTTTTATTTTGTTAACTAGATATTTTTATGTAAACTAAAGTGAGCTATTATTAGATCATTTTGTCTTATTGCATGTGATACTGACACTTGTTATGATCTAATCCCTTTATCATTTAAGGTTGCTCCTATATAGCTCTCAATTCTCATTGTATTATCTAGCTAGATATTTTGTAAGTATTTTCTTATTGAAGAATAGCAAATCTTTATTTTCCATATCTCTTGTGTGGAAGGTGTCTTTGTTCACTGTTTGATCTTGTATTTTGTGTTAGTTCACAATTCTAACATGGTATTAGAGCGTGGATTCAATGAACCCCTTCTCGATTTATGAGGTTTTTCTTCAACAAGGGTTATAGGGTTTCAAATCTGGAATCTCCATTAGTTTTTTTGCATTTGGAAATGGATGATTTTTAAGAGCAATTTGGTGTGAAAAGCACCTCACTGTTGCATTTAGAACACTAATTCGATGAATTTTGATTATAAATTTGCCCATATTCTCTATTGGGAGCTTTTGAGGCAAAAAATATAGTATAGAGGTCGTATGGACCCTATACGACCAGAGATACGATGATTTAAAAAATAATAATAATAATTGTTTATTTTTTAGTTTTTAAATTAAAAAAAGAAAAAAAACTAAGAGTTGATTTTTTTGTGGGTGGCATATATATTTTGGGGCACATTGTTGAGGGTACCTCCAGGCCTACTGGCCCCTTGTCCCCTGCCAGTGAGGTCTTATTCCTCAGCCAATAGCCCCTACCAAATTTGATGGCTTCTCACCGACAATGACATTTCCTATGCCGCCTAGCGGCTCCACAATAATTATCGATGGCCAATTTTTTGCCTTTTCTGACGACCAAACATTTTCCCGACAAAACTATACAACATATTTCAGGCAATGTAAGAAGATTTTGTCACCGATTTTTTTTGCAAGAGGGTCAGATTTTTTGCTAACGGACAAAATATTCCATTGACGTCAATGGTATGACCTGGTGGCAGGGGCCCTTCAAGCCCTCTTTGTGCCCTAAAGGAGATTTTTTTTTTGGCCATAACTTGGTCGTACAATATTGAAATTGGGCAAATGAGATATTGTCAGAAAACTAATTTCGTCAAATTTCCAGTGGTGTGGGTTCCATCATTTTTTTGTTGTTGGTGCATTCTACACCCTGTCAAATTTAGGTGTTGTTTCACTCTCGAACTCAAAATTTAACCTATTTCCTTTTTTTCACAATTCCAACAACATTGGGACGGTCTTTCAAAGCTCTTTACAACCATCCATACAATTGTTCCAGATTTTTATCCAGGTACATTTTTTTCATTTTTTTCTTTTTTCACTTTGGTGAATTACTTGGACATTTTAGCTCCTGAAAACTTCTTATTTGTGTGTCATGACATTTGTGGTTGTTCTACATGTATTTCCAATATTTTGTCCTATTTGGGCATTGTAGACATCTTTTGCATACAATTTCTCTTTTGTAGACACACTAAGATAAAGTGTCATTTTGGTGTATACATTATAGGGATTTTGCACATCTTGATGTGCCTTAAAAACTCACACTATGATATAAAATGCCTTGGTGGTTTATTGTGTGAACCTCATATTTGCAATCACAACCTTGTCAACCTTCATGCCTGTGTGTCTTGGTTTGCACACCCTTTTATTTGCAAGTTCTCTTTTAGTTGCACGTTCAAATATTTTTTGTTCTCCTACATGCACTTCTTAGTTTCACACAGTTTCAATGTACCTGTCTTGGCTCTCCCTTTTTCACATTATGGGCGGGGGGAAGCGGGCAGGGGGACAGATACGTGGGCACAGGTTCTACTATTGGTGTTAATGCTTCCATGGTTCCATTTGTTTAAGTGATCTATGTATCTAGTTCTAGTTCCTATGTACTAGGTAGATGCAACGTACATTAATGACTGGTTATCCATGCATTTCGGTGAGATGGGGCATTTACCATATGGACAGTTGCATTCTTGTTTCTAGAGATTATTCATTTTAGCACTATATCAATCATCATTCAACAACTATCTACAAATTTTTCATGCTTCAGGGATGTTCTTCATGTTCCTCTTTTTTGGGACATTGTTTTTGGTTGGAGGCTTCTTAGTCCTTCACATTGGTTTGGAGGCTTTTTCAATCCTTCATTCGCCTTTCTCTCTTTTGGAGAAGAGTTTTTCCCATGTGGTTTCCTCGTTTTCTCTAGTTGTGAGGGATTAGATTATTTGTACATGGGTACCTTATTAGGCCTTGTTTGTTGGGACCCATCATGCATTCTCTTTTTAGGGTTATTAGCTACTCCCTAAGTTCATCTGAAGGTGGAGTGTTAGAGTAAACATGCATTAACTAATAATTAATTAATCTTTAATTGATTATTAGTCCAATTCATTTCATGCACTTAAGTTAAACTTAGGAGTGTTTTATTATGTTAACTAAGTTCTTTTTTATGTTCATTGAAGTGAGCTATTATTAGATCATTCTATCTCATTACATGTGATGTTGACACTTTGTCATGATTTAATCCCTTTATCATTTAGGGTTGCTCCTATATAGCACTCAACCCTCATTGTATTATCTATCTGGATATTATGTAAGTATTTTCTTGTTGAGGAATAGCAAATCTTTATTTTCCAGATCTCTTGCGTGGAAGGTGTCTTTGTTCGTTGTTTGATCTTGCATCTTATGTTAATTCACAATTCTAACATAAACCTCATGTGGAAATCTCCTCCTTGTTCCCTAGAGACTAGCCATCCTTTATGAAGTCTAAGATATCAAACTGACATTGGAGACAAGCATGCTCACCACCTTGCAAGCATCTTGATGCATAGCTTCTACCATCACCATCGTCTTTCCACCAAGCCATGAAAGATATGACACATTCTTTGATTTTATTTCCTTTTTTGATGTCAAGAGAAAGCATTGTTGTTCATTTCCTTGTATTTTTCATTGCACAAAGTTAGTGTTTAATCTCAATAAGACTCCCTTCTAGACTGCCTTAGTGGCCAAAATTGAGAACCTATTTTCACCAACCATTATTGTAAAATGTTTGGCCTCATAGGAGGCTCATATTTCCAGTCTAGGGGGATGTCTTTTCTCTAGCTTGATATAAAATTCAATTATCATTGTTTAAATAACATTTCATGAAAGGCATAGGAAATTGATTTCAATCCTGCAATTGAAAATGCCTTCTCCTACGCGCACCCTTGCACCTTCTCCCTCGTTTGCTACTATGCATCCCATCGCCTTCTCCCTCATCTATTGTCACATGTGCCCCTGCACCCACTCTCGTGACTCCTGTGTGGGCTTCTAATGTTGTGAAGGGTTCCACTCTTGGTTTGCTTTAGCCACTTGTGGAGGGTTTGTTGAGTTGTGTGCCTCTTGTTGAGGCCTCCCCAACTTGCACCCTCCCTACGGGTTCGTCCTTTGCCCCTCCTCTCATGCCTGCTACTCCTGAGGGGGCTTGTAGTTTCTCTTTGACGGCCATATTTGTTCTTGCTTGCCCTCCTCAGGTGTGCCCTCTACCCTATGCCAAACCTTCCCTGATGGTGGTTTGTGGGGAGGATGTCACTGAGAATGAGGGTTTCTACAAGAGGTAGGGATTGGTGTGTCATTTTTCCAACCTTTGGCCCTCTCTTCCCGACCTACACAAGTGGGTTTTAGATTGTTGGAGGACCTTAGTGGCTGGTAAGATTGAGCTCTTCCCTTGAGCTAAAGGTTTTTTTGTTGCTATCTTTGCTTTTGTTGAGGATTGTTGCTTGGTGTTGAGTTGACTTTAGGCTTGGGGAAAGCACTCTCTCTCACTCAAACCCTGGACATCTTCCTTCAACCCCCTTATCGAACCACTCAATGTGTGTCTGGTGTGGGTTCAACTCCCGAATCTCCCCCTGCAATTTTGTAAGGAGACTTGTTATGAGGCCATTGGTAACTCTAATGGTCGCTTTTTGAAGGTTTATGATTCCACTTATTTTATGGGGCATTCGACCTTTGCTCGTATTCTGGTGGATATTGATATCTCTTTGCCTCTTCATGAAGAGGTGGTTCTATTGGTTGGGAATTGACCCTAGTCTCAACCGCTCGATTATGAAGGCCTTTCGTTCAAGTGTTGTCTTTGTTTCATTACTGGTCACCTAGCTTCCACTTGCTCTCTCCTACATTGAAAAGGTGTGGCTACTTGGTGGTGGAAGAATGCTAATAATGATCTCCTTACTGTTTTGGCGTCTATCTCTTTTGAGTATGCCTCCTCGTAGGCTTTTGATAAGCATCCTACTCTTGGGGCAGATTTTGATTGTCCTGAAACCCTATTGGTGTTTCTCCTCCTCCAAGAGCATCACCTACTCCTCTGATTGCTTCGCTCCGCCCCAAGGTTCTATTGTGGATGGCGACTACTATTCACCTTGTTGTCCTCTTGTTCCCCCCTCGAGTGTTGATAGTCTTCCCATGGGGGTGTCTCATGTCCCTCCTTGTTGTGGGTATCTGAATGATAGTATCGCCTAGACTGCCATTCGTAGAAGGTGTAAAGGTCTCTCCTCTACCTCTTCCATTTCTCATTCTCAAGACTTGTTGGATAAGTCTGTTGTATAGGGTTGAGACCCTTGTTTCTCGTTTCTTTTTGGTTCTATGCTCCGGCCAAAAGCATTGCTGGTCTTGTTTGGTTCTTTTAAGCCTCACCTCCGGTGAAATTTGTCACTTTCCTTGATGGCTGTTTTGTTTCAGGTCCAGGCCCTTCTTGCTTTATCTTAATCAAAACATTTCACGAAAGGCCCTCCCACTATTATTACTCCCTTTATCTAAATGAAGGCGTAATGCTTCTATCAATTTAAAGAAAAACTTTGCTTAAACAGGCTAGAAATATTACTGACTAGAAGGCTTTAGTTCCACATTCTTGCATCCATATTAAAATACTCACACAAATTCAACAATAGTGCAGTTTATCAGATCTATCAATTTTGATGAGATCCTACTTTCAAGAGACAGCTTTTTATGCATCAACTAAAGATAAGAAAATTCATACAAGTACTTTGTGCTACTTAAAAAATTGGGACTTTCTTGCAGCCATATAGTTCATCACAAAGTGAAATACAGAAGAGAAGTCATTGTGTTATCTATTAAAAATGTGGCCGAGTTGTAAGGTGGAGTGATTACGTGAGTTCAAATCCCACCTGGGAACTGCTGGGCCAGCCTTTCGTGGATGATCTATTTAAGGCTTTCTTCTCTTCACCCTCAAATAATAAGAATCTAACCTCATTATTACCCATGGAATCAAATTATTATGTCCATGTCATGATCATGTTAGTAGAGTGCATGGTGTGATTCAAATTGCTAATGACTCGTTTAGAAAAAGAATGTTTTAGGCTTGCATCCTGTCCTTTCCAAATTGTAATACATATTTAATACCATGGCAATACTGACTTAAAAATAAGGTGGATTTATAAGAAATGGTAGAGAACGGACATCTTTCCAATAATTACAGAGCTAGTTTTTCTTTAAACTGTCAATCTCTAATGTAAAAACACTCTAGAACATAAAATTCAATGATGTTGATGGATTTTCATTTGTCTCGTATACCACATCTAAGAATCAGTCAATGATATCAAGTTCAGATAGAGCATATAATTTGAATCTGCATTATCAGTGTAGGAATAATCTTCTTGCAACATATATGAACATAGCCATCTTCCATTTCACCAAAATTGCCTAAGGATTTAGAACAAGCAATGCATTTTTCTCTTCTGAAGAATTTCCAGTGTATGTCTTACAAACTTTGTACAGCAATGAATTAAATGCTTTCATTATATAAGTTCAGATAGAGCATGTAATTTGAAACTGGATTATTAGTGTAGGAATAATCTTATTGCAATATATATGAACATAGCTATCTGCCATTTCACAAAAATTTCCAAAAGATTCAGGACAAGCAATGCATTTTTCTCTTCTGAAGAATTTCCAGTGCATGTCTTAAAAACTTTGAACAGCAATACATTAAATGCTTTCATTATTTAACTTTGACTCGAGCAACCCATAAAGTGCAAAAGTCAGGATGCCAGGGCCATGTACACATGACCCACAATGTTGTATACCAAAATTTAATAGCCTACATATACTGCAGCATTAACAATGTAACAATCATCATTTTTATCTCCCATGGATTCCAAGCAAACTCCACTCGAGCACACCAACCCGCCATCTACTACCTCAACACTTATAATATTGCCACTGCAGAAATAAATAATATTTACATTAGGGAGGTTGCCAGCTGGCCAATAAGATAAGTAAATCCTCAATTGATTCATTCAACCAAGCTAGTGAAGTCCTAAAACCATCCCAAATTTACTAGCAAAATATACTGTAATAAAACACTGCCGAACAAATTGTAAAGCTTTAAGTTTCTGTTCTATGTGCAGATGGATGACCACACTTGCAAGTAAACAAAATTGATTTGATTGCAAACCTCTACTCACACAACTGCCATTTGTGTGTCCATCGCGTGCTTACATATTGCACAAACTGATCTCGTCAAAAGCAGGCATCGCATTTCACATAAACTCTCAAAGTGTTCTCAAGAAATGAATGCTCCATTAGGATTTATTACAACAGAAGTAAAATATTATTTCTTGCGTCATGGGCTCTACATGTCTGCTACATGGTCAAGACTCGAAATTGAAACACTTGAATTATGATGACAAATTAAATTTGCAGTTATGTTATCAACTTTGTACCAACAGTGAGACAATCTTTTTTACTTCTATGTTATGAAAAGCTCTTGCAACCAGAGAATGTGTGCCTTAGTTTGTTAATATCTTTTAACAGAGGTCAGCTATCTTTTTAAAATTTGAAGCTAAAATTCCTATGCTCTCTTGCACACAGAATGAAATAAGAAAAACCTTGATTGGGAGCTGAGAAAAAGATTAACAAAATGTTTGCTTAGCATACCCAACAGCTTGTCCTTAGCATGTGAATTAGTTGCAACTTGTGATTATATACAAAGCATTTACTATAAAACTCATCCAAGTCAAAAATACTTTTGGAAAAATTGTCAACAGCACTCTACTAGCATTTGTTGTAAATAGATGTGATTGCACTCGAAGTCATGCACTCACAATCAGTGAAAAGTCTTAACCATAGCTGTTAAGACTCTCCAATTCATACAATCGGCTTGAACTTAAAAACAGTTCAGTAAAAGTATTTATTGT
This sequence comes from Sequoia sempervirens, assembly GCA_007258455.2. Classification (NCBI taxonomy): domain Eukaryota; kingdom Viridiplantae; phylum Streptophyta; class Pinopsida; order Cupressales; family Cupressaceae; genus Sequoia; species Sequoia sempervirens. Next base: position 303,306,173 of record VDFB02086081.1, on the reverse strand, counting down.
CTCAGGATTACCAAAGTGCTCTTGAACAACCAAGCATGGAGGAGAGAATAATGGATAAGCTTTGCAGCAGATTTTGTTTAGAACAGATTCCTTATGTCTTGAATTGCCACTGCCAATTGTTTTTGTGAATTTGGCGTACTTATAAAATATTTGATTACAAGAAATATCACAACAAAGAACAGGTGTGAACAAGATGACAGATTCTTGAGAAACAAATCAAGTTTTCAGCCGCTAGGATTGTTAAGGCATCAAATGGAGTATTTATAAAAAAGCATATTTATCTTGAATGACTTTATTATAGCCCGGGAGGGTATAGAATAGGACCAAGAGTCTGGGCATAAGGCATTGTTTTCAAAAAATAAAATAATGTTGCGCTGCACTACTAGGGTTCACACAATTCTTTATCAATGTTGTGGTTACTCTCTTTTCTCTGGCTTCGGCATTTGTATGACTGTGTCAATGCCGGTCTTCCAAAGCAAATTCAGTTGCAGCAATCTATTAGTGAATGGTGCTCTTGATGCCTTATTCCTTATCTAGCAGTTGATGCTCCTCTAAAAATCTTGAAGAATCCAGAGGTAAACTAAAGCAATGTTTAGTTCAAACTTCAAATAGCTTGGAGTTTGGATAATTTCTTAACATCTACTTTGTGGACACTTCTGTTCTTTCCACAACTCACATTGGACATGGTGGTAAGTACAAAACCAGTGATTAGATATCTTTGCTGAAACCAGAAAAAGCATTACTTTTATTTTGCCAAAACACAACACTGAGTAGCTAAATAGTCATTCAGATCTTATTAAACCAAGCCAGATTCCCAACGCATATAATGTTATCATTTGTTAGTTTCCATGAAAAGTATTTCATGGCGATTGGAAACTATGCTCCATTTTGCAGGGAAGCTGTAAGTTGACAGGATTTTAGAGTGAGCCATATGTTTTATTCTGCTTGTCTCTTCCCTTCCAGAGAAAGAACCAAGAATGCACAGTTAAAAGCACTGTTATGAAAGTGTCTATAAATAAATAACAGGGGGAAAAGGGTTTCATCACATGTCTTGGGACTTAAGTACAGATAGAAAATGGATGTCAAGAGCTGTTATTGGTGATGTTCCATGGAAGATTATTATTTGATACAAGATTTTAACAGATTCACAGATCACTATTATCCAGTCCTTTCAAACTCTGGTGTGCTTAGTGGGAAATTGTATTTGTAATGTGCAGCTTTGTTATCCTAAAGCAAGCTGGGCAAGCAGAGCAGTTCACTGCTGGTCAATTGCACTGGAAATAAGGAGGATCTGTGATGCTTTAGATGTGGCAGAAAGATCTATTTGAAACTTAACCTCACAGAGGAATACTATGTCAGCTTTCCTCATTTGCAGCAAAGCACCAAGCATGAGAGGAGATCATTCAACAAAAGGATTTGCAGGATATAAAAATAAATAATTGGAAAAATTGGAGAGCATTGCATTGCAGATAAAAACTAATAGGAATTGGTAAAATCCTTTCAATCTGTAGAGTGCTTAAAGGGGAAAGCATATTTACAATATGTGGCTTCGTGGTTGTAAAGAAAACTTGACAAACATGGAAGTTTATTGCTGGTCAATTCCACTGGTAGCATGAAGATATGTGCTGCTTAGACAAGGCAGAAGATCCTATTTGAACCTTTTCCTTGCATAGAGGCATGCACATTAACTCCCCCAATTACAGAAAAATGCCTAGCATCAAGGAGATCTTTGTAATGGTCACCCCTGATTTTTTTTGAGAACCCTGTTTGCTGATTGAAGTGCTTGCTGGTATGTTAGTTATTTGTTTGGTTTGCTTGTGTTTGTTCATAGATTCATTGCAAATAAATTGAGATATGCACAAGAAGGAAATACTGAAATAGAAAGTTGCTTTTCATAACAAATTGCATCACCAAATAGAGACAAATGATTTCAGTTTCAATCAGAGTTATTACAAAGTATATTGCAGACCTGGTAAATATAGTTTCAGACCTGGAAATGGTCTTACAACAGCAGCAACTCAACATCTATTCGCTCCAAACATCTCATAAGTGATATGCCAAGGACCCTCTGGGTTCCAACGCCTCTAAACAGCTGCTCAATCACCAAAATAGGACTGAATGAGAGATCTATACATCAGCAGACCCCTGTTCATGAACACCCAGAATGGTACGGCCCCAAGAGAGGGCGATTTGCCTCTATAAATCAGTCTTTTACCAAAAAATCCAAACAATAGCTTGAAAGATAGCGCCCAGGTGTGAGGAATCCAACGCACCAATACCCAGAAGGATGTGCCCAGTACAAACAGAGTTATGAGAAGAAATAACCTTCAGCCACTGGTAAAACTAAGTTTTCAGGACTTCTGATAATGCAAATCAGTCTTCAGAAAACACCCATAATCACCTCAAAACACCATCAAAAGAGCCAAATTCCAAACAGCACTCACACCATCAAACCCACATCAAAAGACCACAAAAATCTTCATCTTCACCACCCAAAAACACTGAAAATCAGAACTCTTTGATGCGCTAGGTGATCCCTGAGATAGAACCACTCCAATCCAGCTAGGGTGGATCTTTGACCACTGAAACCAATGCTAGAGATGAGGGTTTTCATCCTCAATCAGCTGCAATCGAAATCTGGGATCATTCCAGCAAAGTTCCCTTAAGTTGCCAAAATATCCATCCCCCCAAATAAGAGCTCCAAAAGAATAAATAGAGAAAGGAGGAGAAAGCAGGGCAACACCATTTTCAAATTCTACTTTTCCCTCCAAAAAGCCATGCCCCTTTCTGCAAGCTCTCTGGTTAAACATAAACATTAACTTATTTCATTTTTCAAAGATATGAAATTCACCCAAAGGGGGCGTCCACCTCTTGAGGCATAAATTAAGCCTCAACATTAGGAAATAAAACTATTATAAAGATGTCCACTAAAAGTACATTGGCCCCTCTTTTAAAACAACGTTGTGCAACTAGGCCAAGGGGTCCTTTTAATAACCCAAGATTATATTCCCTTTTTAATTAAAAAGCAACATTAATACTTTAATGGCGTATTAACCAATAATAATTCTGACCATGGAGAAAAACTCACCCCCTGCCAAGAATGGAAACTCTACACTGCACTGCTGCCATGACCAGTTACTAAAAATAAACTTACTGTAAATAGCAACTGCTAAAATAGTAAGTACTCCCAAATATCAAATTGGCACAAAACATTAAAGCTCACTTGACAACTACCACACACTACCCAAACAGGAAACCCTACACTGCACTGTTGCCAAGACCAGTTACTAAATATAGTACTTACTAAAAATAGTAAGTGAGTCAAAACCAAACTAGCCCAAGTAAAGACACCGAAAAATGGGGACATTACAATCTTTCAGTAAAACAAATTACAGATTATGGAACAAAATAATTTGAAACTTTGGAGTGCATTGACTTGCAGCCAAAAACTGATAGAAACTGGTAAAATCCCTTCTCTTCAACTTTGCAAGGCTCTTCCTCACACTTTCATTTTAAAATAATAAGAGTTTCAAGAGACCTGCTTGGAGAGATTGAAGATGGAGAAATTGAAAACCATTTTATTGCCATATAATTATGGATATGTGTGATCAGGTTGGAGAAAACATATTCTATTTCCCCTTAGCTTAATAAAAACATGGACATAAGAATCTAAAGAATAATGAAAATTTCAAGTTTCAAAACATTTGGAAGTTTGCAACTTCCATTAAGAAAAAAAGCTTTGAGATGGATGCTTCTCTAACAAAGTTTACCAGCCAAAGTAAAGACTAAGACAGGATTCACCAATGTTGTTGGTTGAAAACAGAGTAACACAGGAACGCATTGCCCCTCAAACCCAAGTAAGGACAAGGGACTAAAGACCACAATATATTAAACCCTCAAGGATAAATTATTTGTCGTTGATATTAGTGGAGTAGATGTTGCATTGAGTGTTCAATGGTTGAATGGTTGTACTCTCTAGGAACATACTCTATCAATCACCATTTATTTTGACATTCATGCAAGGGGAACACAAGTATACTATCAAATCCTTACCTCAGAAGGAAATCGAGATTATTGATTCAAGCCAAATAAATAAAATTTTGAAGATGAGGCATTTTGGATTGATGACCCACTCGTATAGCATGAATTTGGATCTGTCTGATCCACATGAGCAAGCTCCAATAATTTCAGAGTTACTTTGTGAGTTCAAAGCAGTTCTTAAATCCATACCAAACTGTTTGCCACTAGAAAAGGGAATGGAACATATCATTGAGGTTGATCCTACCACAGGCCTAATAGTGTGATGCCCTTAAAAATATGGGCACTTTAAGAAGTTGGATATTGAAAGGATTATACAAGAGCAATTGGAGGTTGCAATCATCATCCCTAGTAAGAGCTCTTAAGCTGCATATGGGCCCTTTAGTCTTTGCATGGATTGCAGAGATATCAACAAGATCACCATTAAAAACAAAAAATGTTCTCTATGCATAGGATAAATGCTCAGTGACCGGTTTACTCAGATTGGCCCCTAGCTCTAGGTCTGGCTCAAACCCAGTCTGGGTACAGACCCAATCCATTCTGGATGCGGACAGGGTTCTGCAGAGCCCAACCAAGTTCATCCAAGTAAACCCTATAGTGTGCTCGAGCAAACCAAGTGGGCTTTATCATGCCTAGCCCACACCAACTGCAAACTGCAGACTCTTTCATTTTATTTTATTTTTGCTTTTCTTTTTCATTTTTCTTCATACTCTTTATTTTTGTCACATTTCACAAAAAGGAAAAATAAAATCAAACCCTCCTGCACCTTACTGCTACAAAAACAGTTTCTATTGTGATCGTGGGGGACCTGCACAAATGGTGTTGTTACCGTAAAGCAGACGAGAAGAAAGTAGTAAGAAGCCCATCATTCCTTGAAGCTTCTCCTTCTACTTCTACATCCAATGATGGTTGATGAGCGTGTGCATAAAAAAATGACTAGTTTTAGAGGTGTTGTTATTATCATTGGTGCTGCTACTCTTTCAAATCTGTATTCCACTCTTCTTTTTTGTTTTGGACAATTATCCTCTTACCGTAAGTATTGGAATATTACCTCCTGCATTTCTCTTAAAAAGCAATAATTACTGGCTTCACGTTATTAAAAATAATCACGCTTCACTTCTTACTGTCTTTTTCATTAGTATCATGGGTTTTTCTTCATTATTTTAATTTTTAAGCACTCATGACTCAATAAGTCCACACAAAATGAGTTACAGCTTTCAATATTGAGTTCATATGATCTTATAAAAAAATTATGGTTGTTTTGTTTGTCATATGTATGATATGTTGTTATCCCTGTTTTTTGGCTAAAATATGTATCTGTTTATGATTTTTATATATTTTTTGTATAGATGTACCCAAAAAGTTTGTTGTACCTGCATATCCAAATCCTCCTATACAAACCTGAACCAGTAACTTAGGATAAATGATTTTCTTGATGAGTTACAAGGGCCAAAGTATTTTTCAAATTTAGACTGTGTTACCGGATTCTACAGGTGACCGGCCTGATCCTGGTCCAGTTCGAACCAGAACCGGGTACCAGTCCGGTTTGCCTATGGGTCCAATCCGGAGGCTGCAAAAGGCCACCCAGTTCGCCTGGGTGAACCCGCAGGGAACACATCCCTGCAACGTCCAATTTTAACACATTTATAATCTTTTTGCTTTTTTTAACCATTTTAGTCAATTGATTTCACTGAGCGCCTAAATGAACTCTAATATTGACTTGTAAAACACATTTAACACCAAAGCAAGTCCATTTTGTTCATTTCTTTTGCAAACAGCAAATATCATTCTAAGAGCCTAAATTTTTTTTTTTGCTTGTGAGATCAACAAAGAGAGTTAAAGATTGATCTTTGAAGGTTCTACATCGATTGCCTTGTCACTCCTATGCATTTACTAGTGTTTATTGGCTGCCAAGAAGATTATAGAAGGAATTTTTTGCAAAGAGGTAAGTTTCTTTTAATTTTTTTCCTCCATTTTTGTTTTACAAACAAGAAACAAATTTTGTGCTTTGTTTATCTATGTTTTTTCCTTTCTTCTAGGAATGTATCAAAGATTCAAAAGAGCTAAGTTTTGTATATCTATTTTTTGTGTTCAATTTTTTGTTTTTGTTTTGAATGTGTTGTTTACAAAATTTCTTGCCATAAGAATCACAATGGCAACTAGTTCTAGCTCCACAGCTCAATGTAAATTCAAAACAGATCAGAATTCTTCTCTATAGAAATATGTTCAAATGATACAACAGGTTCCAGGTGGTGTGGGTTACGTTTGGATTTGCAATGGGTGTGATAGATATTCTTGTTCATATAGTCGAGTGAAAGCTCATTTGTGTGGAATACTTGGACAAGGCATCAAACCTAGCCCTGGAAAGAATGGTGTAGTTGTGCCATCAGAGATAGTGATAGGATATGTTATAGAGCAAGAACAAGCAGATGAATAGGCAGGTCGTAAATCAAGTCACCCCTTAATAAAAAACAGATCAAAGGGAATACAGCCCACATCTAGTCCCAATGTTGTGGTAGAAAACCATCCATTTTTTGCCATTCCTCATCCTCAAAGTGAACAACTCATTACGAGCAAAACACCAAAGGGACCTTTGGAAAGTGCATTTCAAAATGAGAGTCAAGACATTGCCAACCAACATGTAGCAAGATGTATTTATGCAAATGGATTGTCTTTTGATGTCGTTCGCTCTCCATATTGGAAAGAGATGTTGAAAACAGTTAATGAAGCTCCAAAAGAGTACAAGGGCCCAAGTTATGAGAAGATGTGTGGCACCTTATTGGAAAAAGAGGTCAAGAACATTGAAGATGCATTGCAGCCCATAAGGGATTCATGGGTTGAGACAGTTGTATCCATTGTTTCAGATGGGTGGAAAGATGCAAAAAATCGGCCCTTGATCAATGTCATAGCAGTGTCCCCTAAAGGGGCAATGTTTTTGAAAGTTGTTGATTGTGAGGGGTAGGTGAAAGATGGCCAATTTATTGCTGATATTCTCATCGCAGCCATTGAGGAAGTGGGTCCCCATAACATTGTTCAAGTAGTAATGGACAACGTAGAGAATTGTAGAGTTGTCAGTTTGTTGGTTGAGAAACAATATTCACATATCTTTTGGACACATCGTGCAGTCCACTCTCTCCATCTTATGCTACAAAAGATTAGGAATAAAATTGATTGGGTCAAAGAGTTGTATGCAGAGGTTGAGAACATCCAAATGTTCATCACCAACCACCACATGTCTCAAGGCATTTTCAGATCATTTTCAAAATTGGGGCTATTGAAGTAAGTGAAGTAGCATAGAATTTTACATTTTCATAATTTGATTGTGTATTCTAATTCTCCTTTAAAGTTTGATTTTAAATTTTAATTATTTTATTTTGTATTTTTAATAGGTTGCAAAGACCCATTTCACCTCTAACACAATCGTCTTGAGACTTGTGAAAGTTAGAGAGGTGCTTTCTAGCATGGTGATTAGCCAAAATTGGTCTATATGGTGGCAGAGCAACTCTGATAGGGCAACAAAAATTAAGCAAATGATATTAGATGACTCATGGTGGGATCGTGTGGAGTATCTCCTTAGCTTCACCAAGCCCATTTTGAGCATGATTTGCTATACTGACATGGACAAGCCTTGCATTAGAGAAATATATGATGGCATCAACTCAATGATTTAAAAGATGAAAAGCACCATAAATCTGAAGGAGCAAGACCCTAAAGAGACTTTCTTCAAACAAGTGCATGCAATTGTTGAAGAAAGATGGAACAAAATGACCACTCCATTACATCTTCTTGCCTTCGCATTGACTCCAAAATACTACAATGTTGAGATTCTTTTTGTGCCACGAAGGCTTCCCCCATATAGAGATTTTAAAGTGGTTGAAGGTACAAGGCAGCATTCCATGGACTCTTCTTTGAAACAGAATTGTGAGATGTTCATTGATTTTGTGCACTCAAATGATCAAAGTGTTGAGGCTCTTTGTGATAATTTAAGGAGGATGCTCATGGTTGGTGGTACTTCCATGGTCAATTCTTCCAACACCTACAACCCCTCGCAATCAAAGTTTTATCACAAGTTTAATAAATTTTTATTTTTTAGTCCTTAAAGTTTTAATAAATATTATGTATAACTTTAATTTTTTACTTTGTCTTCATAGGTTGCTAGTTCATTTGCATCTAAGAGGAATTAGAGCACATATTCTTTCATCCACTTAGTAAAGCACAATAGATTGCACTCCAAAAGAGCAAAGAACTTAGTATACGTGCATTCCAACTTGTGTCTCCTTTCGCAAAAACAACATAACTACAAGGAAGGGGACACAAAGTTGTGTGATATAGAGCCAAAGCATATGGATTTGGATGCTTCCACTTCCCAACATATTGCATATGAGGATTCCAAAAGCTAGCACACTTTTAGTGCAAGTGGCACTGGCAGTGCCATTGGCATTGCTTGTAGTTCATCTAATGCTCCTACATCATCTAATGTCAATGATGATGATGATGCTAATGATTTAGAAAATCCACTTGATGATTAAAAGTGTTGAACTTGATATTATTAGTTTAATATTGAACTTGAAGTTTGAACGATGAACATTTATCATGCATGTTTTAGACATTCAAGTTTATGGTAGTTTTGTTTTTTATAGTCTTTATATGATGTAATGTGTTATTCTAATCTTAATTTTGCTTCTAGGCTATATATATAATTTTTTTTAAAAAATTGTACGAACGAACCCAACCCCCAAAAAAAATTTAGCTAGATCCACCATCCCAAACCAGGACCAGTACTAGAATAGGCAACATAGAATTTAGACCTCAAATCTGGAAACTATCAAAAACCAATCTAGATAGAAGACAACTAGGAGAATACAAGATTGAGAACTAAACAAAGTCACTTCCAATTTTAGGTAATGCCTTTCAAGCTTATCATGACTCCTACCAAATTTAGAGCATCAATGAACAAATTATTTAGTAAATGAGTTTGTTCTTGTATTTTTTATGACACGCTTATTTATAGTAAATCATTAGCATTACATGTACAACATCTAACCATTGTGATCTATATTTTGGCTACAGCAAAGTTCTATGCTAAATCCTCCAAGTTTGAGTTTACGTAAGAAGCCATAATTGCAAGACTTGGCTCACATTACTTTTACTAAAAGGACATACACAAACCCTACCAAAACAAGAGAATATGTGATTGCCCAATGCCTAGATCATGTAAGAAGCTTTATGGTTTCTTAGAATTAGGAAGATTGTACCAAAGGTTTGTGAGAAATTTCTCTAGTATAGCTTGCCCTATGACTAACCTTGCCAAAAGGGATAGTTTGAATTAGTCTTTCAAGGCATAGAATGCTTTGAGAAGCTAAAGTGGACTTGTGATTGCTCCAACTTTAGCAACTCCAAATTTTACCAAGCCTTTCATCATCAAATGTGATGTTTTAGGAATTGGTCTTGGTGAAATACTCTATCAAGATGATCACCCCAAATGTTGCCTTTGAAAGCAAGATATTGAATCGCAAAGAGAAATGAGTGTCAACCAAGGACATGTTGGTCATTTTGCATGTAGTGACCTAGTGGAATTCATTTCTTTGAGGTGCAAATTCTCTATTAAAACTGACCATCTTAGCTCAAGCACTTGTTGACTCAAAGAAAACCCACGAAGGAGCAAGAAAAGTGGATAGATCATCTATAGGTATATCACTTTAGGAATCCTATATAAGAAGGGGGCAAGAATGTGTGGGCCAATGAGCATATGGGCCAATTGGAGTCACAAGTCATTCATGTCACCTGCATTAGCCAACCTTCATGACTACAGTATCTGATTTAGGATTATTTAAATGACCCTACTATGGCTAGCTCAGATGGCATCATCCACAATTATAGGCAGAGAAAAAGCTTAGTCAATCTGCAATGGTGTCATCTTCTTCAGAGATTACATTTATGTCAGGCACAAATCCCCTTTAGTGTCATGCACTTAATTGTGGACATGAATCCCCATCTGTGGATCACATTGGTTTCTTGAGAACCAAGAACTTCTTCTAGCAAAATATTGAAGAGGATATTCTACAAGTTTTGACAAAACATTACACTTGTCAAAGGAATAAGTGTGTTCCATTCCCAGATCCTATACAACCAAATGTCATTCTCACTCCGAAGTGGGAACTTGTATCCATGGACTTTATCCCAAGCCTAACAAGATCTGAAGGCAAGGATGAAATATTTGTTGTGATAGATCATTTGACCAAATATACCAATTTCATTCCATGACAAAGGCAAGTTTTAATGAACCTAAGGTACAGATGTTATTTCTATGAGAAGGGCTACCAAGCACAGATGAGTCAAGGATGTGATTGCGTACATAATCAAAGGGCAGCAAAGCAAAGGTAAAGTGGCTATGATAAGTTCTAATCAAGCTATTAAATTAATTCAAAAAACCAAGCAATTTTGGTTGCTTTTGCCTAAAGATAAGAAAGGAGGACTAAGAATTTTGACCATGACTAACTCTAAATTGAAAGGCATGGATTAAGTCTTGTCATCTTTACAAGAAGTGTTCATAAAGGCAAGGGAGTTGCCACTAAGGGGGGAGGTGGAGCATGAGATTCAACTCCTACAAGAATCTCTTCTTCCTAACATCAAAACTTATCGACAATCAATGCTAGAAAGAAACAAGGTCAAGAAGTAGCTTCAAGGACTATTGGATCAAGGGTTATTCACCCTAGCACTTCACCTTGTGGATCACCCTATGTGATGGTGTGAAAGATTTATGATTGTTGGAGGATGTGTATAGATTATAGAGATCTTAATAAAATCACCATTAAGAATCAGTGTCCTCTTCCAAAGATAAATCATTTGTTAGATCAACTACAGCATGCTAAGTATTTTGCTAAGTTGATCTTAAGTCCAGTTATTGTTAGGTGTGAATGAAAGAATATAAGGCTTGAAAGACTGCTTTCAAAATGAGGCAACGTCTTTATGAATGGTTTGTACTTTCTTTGGTTTGAGTAATGCACCTACAACTTTTATGAGATTGATGAATGATGTTCTGAGGGGTTCCACAAATAGTTTTGTGATCGTCTATCTAGATGACACCCTAATTTTCAATGCAACTTGGGAAGAACATCTTATCCATATTAAGCAAGTCTTGCAAAGGTTATAAAGAGAAACAATCACTATGAAATCTAAAAAAACTTGAACTTGACAAAGACTCATTGGTTTATTTTGGGCATGTGGTAGGACAACTAAGAATAGACACATCTAAACTTGAAGCAATTGTAAATTGGCCTATACCAAAGAGTGCCACTGAAAGTAGCAATTTGTAGTTGATGTACAATGTCTATTATTATGCTCCGATAATATTGGTTATCCAACTATGTATCAATTGTTTGTATTCATTGGTTGTCAGCTTGGGGTAGTTACAAGCGTCAATTGGTTGACGATTGTGTTCTTCTTAGCAACCGTCGGGTCCTTTAAATACATTGTGTATCATCAAGGAGAGTAGTATGATCTAGTCAAATCAACTTTGATCCTTGGTTGACCATCTCTAGTCTTATTCTATAATAATTTCATATGCGAATAAAGATATATTTTACGCACGTATCTGGTATGCATTGTCATCTCTATTATTAATTCATGTATTTAATTTATCAAACAAAGCAATAAACATTTGGCATCATTTCCTTAAAGAAATTGGGTCAGATTTGAGAGATTTGTGCCCTTGGATCCTAATAAAGGCGAGAAGAGACCACAACGTGGTCAATATCAAGAGATTGGGTGATCTTTAAGAATTATCAAACAAAAAGAATGAAGGAGATGACTGAGGGGTGAAGTTGAAGAAGACGAAGGGCTTCAAAGGGAAAGCCTGAGTCCACCCAAGAGTAGAAGCCAAAGTGTAAGAAGTTCTAGTCGGGAGAGGAAGAAAACTTTCATAAAAGAATGCACAAAGGGAGAGTGGGTAGAAATAGCTTGACACCTATCACTTCCTCACGAGGCATACACTGACCTCACTGACCAAGCCGAATAGCCATTTGTACCATCAATGTCAAACTGTATAAGAGTAAAATTGCACCCTTGCAATTTCACCTATATATTTGCACCCGCTTTAGTGTCCACTCACTTAGCATCTTGAGTAGACTCATTTTAGCCCTTGCATCAGCCTTTTTCCCTCTCAAGATGCTCCAACACCCCTTTTCAGCAGCTACCCTTGTGTGTCAGCTTTCCATCAGACTTTGTGCTTTTCCCGTTTTTGTCGTTTTGTAGCGTGACGTGTCTAGACACTAGCACATCGCGCGGGGGTCCGTGCGCCACATTGACATCCTACGACGTTTCAACGTTCAAACGACCGTTTCCGTGCATGATTGCCACTTGGTGAGTTTTGTCAGTGGTAACGGCTGGTAAAGCCCGAAAATGGTTGAAGAAGCTTCTTTTCTCTCTTTTTAAGTCATCCCTTCAACTCATTTGGCTCTCTAAGAACTTCTTCCACAGCTAGCCCCATTCTACCAACTTCTAGCTTCACTCCAACTTTGGTTTTAGCCTCCTATACTTCAACTTTTGCCTGTATAGCTTCATATAGCTTGTTGTAGCAGCTTCTAGCTCTCTCAAGCTCTCTTTACAACACCCTTTGCAACTTCATCTCCCTCATTTCATGCTTGTGAGCATCTTGGGATTCCATATCCCCTACTATTTGCATACTTACTTGGTAATACGGGTTCTCCTCCTTGAGCGAGGTTTGCTTTTATCACCTCTTTTGTGATACGCGTTCTCCTCCTCGAGAGGGGTTTGTTTTAATCACACGCTTACTCGGTGGTGCGGGTTCTACTCCTAAGCGGGTCTTGCTTTCACCACACACTTTATCCAGTTCGGTTACATTCTCTCTTTCTATTTTGGCTGTCCGTGGAGGTGGGAACACCAAAACAGGGGTTTGACTGAGGCAAACCCCTATACAACCCCAACATTCTCTCCAGCTATCACGCTCATAGGTTTTGAAGGCATTCGTTTGGTGGAGGCTTCATCACTCGCATGGTTGTAAGTATTTCTTCCCTTTCTTCTTCTTATCTTTATTAGTTTTACTTCACTCTCTTTCAGTTGTCAGTCACTGTCCTAAATTTTAAGATTTCTTAGCAGTTCGAGTAGAAGTAGCCACTTAAGCATTTTCTGAGATAAACTCGCCTTCTAGTCCATACGAGATGCTAGCACACCTTTGAGACGCCAATGCGTCGCGCTATTGTCCCTTTTTTGCGCTGACGTCCTTTGGCCGAGAGCTTGTCAATTTTGTCCAAAAAATCTCCGTGACCTGCTCTTTCAATTTATGAAACTTTCGCGTTGTTCCATTGAGGTAGTATAGGGCAGTTCACCCTATGATGCTCTCTGAATGAAGATAACTCGTGAGTAGCAAATCCCCCTTTATTACATTTTGGTGAACCCGATGTGAAGTGGGTACCTTTTCAAAAAAAAAACTAGGAATTTATTTACCCCTACTTGGCGAGGTCATAACTTTTGACTCGGTGCTCGAAATACAGAACCGTTTGCACCGTTGGAAAGGTCTCCTAGAGAACTAGTTCAATTAGGCAATCAAATTTTAGGGACTGACACAAGTTCCAACCTCAAATTCCGCTCTGGAGACCTCTGAAAACACGATTTACTAAAACATAGAAAATACCAAAAAAATTGTAATGAATTTAATATCTTCTTTTATTAGTTCAGTATCTAATTTTGTTCAAAATGTTAATGATGTTCCATTCCTTGCATGTGATGGTGACTTGGCTTTTCCCATGTCGCTTGGTGTCTTTGATCCTTCTCATGAGATTCCTCCTACATTGGAGGATATTTTGTTGCAAGAAGATGATATCATTAATACCTTTCTTAATATTACTTTACCTTCTCTTCATTCCAGTGCACTCTCTTCTAGAGATGATGCATTTGTGGATGATGAATCTACCTCTCATTCCAATGCACTCTCTTTTGGAGATGATGCATTCGTGAATGATGAATCTTTTCATCCCAATGCACTCTCTTCTAGAGATGTTGCATTGGGGAACGATGAATCTCATCTTTGTCTTGATGCACTCTCCTCTAGAGATGTTGCATTGGCAAATGATGAACCTCCTTCCACATCTAATTCTCCCTGGATCGATGTCGAGAATGTTCCTTCAAATAACTATTCCACATTTGATCCTGTTTGGATTGATGTTGAGAATATGTATTCAAATAATTGTTCTACTAGTTGTGATGATTCAATAAGTGCAATTTGTCTCTACTGCCCCTCAAAGGCCTAAGAGACCGATCATTTACGTGACTCCAACTAGTTCCTCTTCTAAAAGGATTTGTTCTATTGATGGTGTTCCATTTGATGGTGATTCTCCTGATCTTTCTAAGGCTCCCTCTTATAGAGCGGTAGCCCATGTTTATGAGAATAGTATGAATAAAGAACCAAGTCTTCCTTTAGCTCATAAACCTACAACTAAAGAACCTAGTGATTGCGATCTTGTTGAGCAGCCCCGAGTTACTCCGGATAAGATCTCACTATGGGACTTGCTTCAGTCTACTCCAGTTTATCAAAGTATGCTTCAAGAAGCCTTGCTAAAGATCCTCTTGCCTTCTTTCGCTAGGCTGACGGATGCTAATGCGTTGATGGCGTATATTCATGCGGAATTGCCGAATATCACGTTCCATCCACAAGAGCTCCCGCCTCTGGAAGTACAAAAGCAAGCAGACCCTCTAATAATTATAGTCAACATTAATAAAATTGGCATTAGATGTACTCTCGTTGATGTTGGTTCAGCACTCAATGTGTGTAGCATTGATCTATTGCCTAAGATTAATATTGACCGGTCTTCTCTTAATACTTCTTCTATTGTCATTCGTGGGTTCGATAATGTCAACCGACAAGCTCTAGGTACAATAGTATTACCTTTGCAGCTTGGACCCATTACTGTACCTACCCTTGTATATGTTATGTCAGAAAAGTTACCCTATAACCTTCTTCTTGGTAGACCATGGATTCACGCTATGGGTGTAGTTCCGTCTACCTTGCATAAATCTATTAAGTTCATTGCTAACAATAAAGTAGTCACAGTCAAGGTTGACTCTGATGCTATGCACTTATGTGAGATGGCAGTTGTTGGTCAAGATTTGGTTGTGCCTACTCTTATCCCTTCAGTGTCTTCTAATCTATCAATATTTACTCCAGCAATACCTACTACAAAGGATACTCTTGAGATAAATGTCCCTAAAGAAGATCCTTCTGAAGCAAGGAGTCCTAAATGTGCTCCTTCTACCTCTTCTCAAAAGAATGCATGTCTTGGTGATGATTGGGGTCCTCTAGACTTTACTGATTCCTTCGTTCAAGAATATAAAGTCAACCCGATCCACTTAGACCTTCCGATAACATCATCCAAACCCACTATCGAAGATGGTCATTCTCCTGCATCGTGGGATATTGTGGATGCGAATTGTAATATTCTTAGTGTTGATCCTCCTTCTAAGGAAGAGGATTACGCTTCCACTAAAGAGGATAATGTTGACAGTCCTGTTAAAGAGGATAATGGTGGTCCCATAGAAGAGTGTGATCCCTGTTGTTGGGACAATGCTCTTTATGAGGATCCTCCTTTTCAAGATCTGCAAACACGTTATGGCCCCAACTTAAAGCTTGTTTCTAAATATGGCTATGAGCGTAAAGGTTGTGGGCATAACGAACAAGGCATTCAAGTCCCTATAGAATTTAAACCCCATAAGCATAATCTAGGGCTTGGTTACTCGAAGGAACGATTTAAACGGAAGCCATGGTTGAGTGACATGAATTCCTTTCAACCTCATCCTATTGAGAAGATTCTTCCCCCATTGTCTTCTATCTTCGTGCCTTCTTCTCGTTGTGAGAAGACGAACCTTTCTCCACAAGAGAAAGGGTTGCTTCCTGCTCCCCATCCTTTATCTAAGCAAGAGTGTATTTTGTTGAGGCTTCTCAAAGCCCGCTTAATCGCGCTTCTCCTACACGTAATAAACTTCATAAACAAGATGAAGGAGAACATCCTTTTTGTGCATACCATCGAGTGCTTGGTCATTCCACTAGTGAATGTAAGGCCTTGAAAGATGAAATAAAACATCTTTGTGATTCAGATGCCATCAAACTCCCGTTTGATTGATGCACCTGCCTTTTCTTCACATGACAAGTGATATCGAGGTTTTCCTCTATCCTATCCTAAGAATTTTGCATGGTTCTCCTCCCCTATATGTTGGGGGCAATGATAGCTCACTTTGGAGATGTGTGTCCTTCTTAAAGACCCCCTCTCTCTCTCTCTATATATATATATATCTTTCAAATGAAGCATCCCTTGAGTGGACCCCTTTTCTCTTTTGAAGGGTTCCCGAGGGACCTCTTTGAAAGCTTTTATTTCAAACAAATTCTATGGCGTCTAGCTTGGGGGCAACCTAACTAGACCTATTATATTTCTTGACGTCTAGCTTGAGGGCAACCTGAGTAGACCTCGCTTTTCAAACAATGCGTCCCTTGAGTGGACCCCTCTGCTTTTTGAAGGGTTGCCAAGGGACCCCTTCGAAAGTTTTACGGTCTATGTGACCGACCGCTTTTTGACATGTTCTATCTGTAGGTAGACATGTCGCCACTTTTGACACGCTCTATCTGCGAGTAGACATGTCGCCGCTTCCTGACTCTACAGAGTCTGCTTTTCTGGGTTTCCTCCATGTGAGAGATCTTAGGGGATACCTCTCTGCAGGACCGAGAACCTGTAGAGCTCCTTTGCATTGGGTGGTATGGGTTTTCCTCCTTGAGTGGAGATTGCTTTTATCACCTCTTTTGTGGTGCGGGTTCTACTCTTGAGTGGGTTTTACTTTCACCACGTGCTTTTATTTTGTGGTGTGGGTTCTACTCCTGAGTGGGTTTTACTTTCACCACGTGCTTTGTTCATCTCTTTCTTCTATTTTGTATATACCGGATCGAAGATCCGCATCTTCTTCATCCTGAGTATATGCTCCTCTCTTCATCTTAGAATTTTTCTACGTGTTAGTGTTTTTAATTTGGGGACGACGCATAGTACTGAGATGACCTTTTATATCAAGGTCTCTTTACTTTGTTGACTCGAATCCTTTAGCTTTTTATGTTCTAACTTTGCTATTTGGTGCAGGTTTTTTCTTGTCTAATGTATTGGTTTTGCAGATCTTCAAACTGGGGGCATGCTTCCATGGTTTGAGGAGTTATCTACTTCCTCTACAGTATCCTTTTGGCATATGATATTATTTATGTTTAGTAGATTTCCTTTAGCATGCATATTAATATAGATTCATATGCCCGCTAAAGTGGGGGCAAATTGTATAAGAGTAAAATTGCACCCTTGCAATTTCACCTATATATTTGCACCCGCTTTAGTGTCCACTCCCTTAGCATCTTGAGTAGACTCATTTTAGCCCCTGCATTAGCCTTTTTCCCTCTCAAGATGCTCCAGCACCCCTTTTAAGCAGCTACCATTGTGTGTCAACTTTCCATCAGACTTGGTGCTTTTCCTGTTTTCGTCGTTTTGTAGCGTGACGTGTCCAAACACTAGCGTGTTGCGTGGACGTCCGTGCGCTGCACTAGCGTCCTATGACGTTTCAATGTTCAAACGACCATTTCTGTGCATGATTGCCACTTGTCGGCAAGTTTTGTTAGTGGTAACAGCTAGTAACGCCCAAAAATAGCTAAAGAAGCTTCTTTTCTCTCTTTCTAAGTCATTCCTTCAACTCATTTGGCTCTCTAAGAACTTCTTCCACAGCTAGCCCTATTCTGCCAACTTCTAGCTTCACTCCAGCTTTGGTTTTAGCCTCCTATACTTCAACTTTTGCTTGTATAGCTTCATATAGCTTGTTGTAGCAACTTCTAGCTCTCTCAAGCTCTCTTTACAACACCCTTTGCAACTTCATCTCCCTCATTTCATGCTTGTGAGCATCTTGGGATTCCATATCCCCTACTATTTGCATACTTGGTGATACAAGTTCTCCTCCTCGAGCGATGTTTGCTCTTATCACCTCTTCTGTGATACGGGTTCTCCTCCTCGAGTGAGGTTTGCTTTTATCACACGCTTACTTGGTGGTGCGGGTTCTACTCTTGAGCGAGTCTTGCTTTCACCACACGCTTTATCGGTCACATTCTCTCTTTCAATCTTGGGTGTCCGTGGAGGTGGGAACACCAAAACAAGGGTTTGACTAAGGCAAACCCCTATACAGCCCCAACATTCTCTCCAGATATCACGCTTGTAGGTTTTGAAGGCATTCGTTTGGTGGAGGCTTCATCACTCGCGTGGTTGTAAGTATTTCTTCCCTTTCTTCTTCTTATCTTTATTAGTTTTACTTCACTCTCTCTCAATTCTATCACTATCCTGCATTTTAAGATTTCTTAGAAGTTCGAGTAGAAGGAGCCACTTAAGCATTCTCTGAGATAAACTCGTTTTTTGGTCCATACGAGATGCCAGCGCGCCTTTGAGACGCCAGTGCACCGTGCTGTCGTTCGTTTTCTGTGCTAACGTCCTTTGGCCGAGAGCTTGTCAGTTCGTCCAGAAAATCTTTGTGACCTACTCCTTCAATTTCTAAAACTTTCGCGCTGTTCCATTGAGGTAGTATAGGGCAGTTCGCCCCGTGACGCTCTCTGAATGAAGAGAACTTGTGAGTAGCGAATCCCCCTATATTACACAAACGAAGGGGAAAGCAAAAGAGAAACCACCAACCTCGCCATTAGAGAACCATTCATACCATTAAATTCGATTGAAGGGGAAGGTGAGAAGAACCTACAAATGGTTTGATAGACAAACACTGTGCACCAGATTGAAGACTTGATACTGACGAAAGAGCCAAACATTGGAAGATCGGAGCCAATAATGCCAGGACAAAGGGAGTATCGAAGATTCGAAAGGACCCTGAAGGCAACCCGTGGGTGACAAACGCCGAAGAGGGACGAGTAAAGGATTTTGACGTGTCCGTGAGTGCAGGGAAAGCACCAAAACATACTAATCAAAACTCTCCAATCAAGTTATCGTCACAAAGGGCACAATAGGGAGGCAAGATGGTGACTCCCCCAACAAGTTTGAATGTAGATTGGTAGAAACTTCCAAAGTTCACCAAGAATGGATCATAAGAACTTGTGAGGCATTGCAAGACATGTGAGACAATTTGGGTAGCAAACAATCAAGATGACAGAGCATATTGGCTAAGAGCATTTCCAACAACTCTCAGAGGCATAGCCATAGAATAGTATACAAAATTGGACATAGCACATAAAACTACATGGGATGCATTGGAAAGAGCATTCCAAGAGAGACGAAAACGAAGTTGTAGTGGAGATCTACAACACTAAACAAGGAAAGCATGAAAATGTATGAGCTTACAATCATAGGCTCAAAGAACTGTTGGTGAAGTTGGAAAACCAGCCAACAAATGGATTGCAAAAGAGTTGGTTTATCAAAGGATTAATCCATAGTTCACAAACTCGGACTTGGAGAGTACTCAGCAAGCCAAAAAAAATTGACTCGGAGAGTACTCGATAAAACTTGGCACCTTGGAAAACACTTAATTTTTTGAAAAAACATGTTTTATGCAAAATATAGCTACAAAATGAATCAAGTGAGTTTGGTGGGGGTTTGGGAAAAACACCCCCAATGGGGTGCGGGAGTTTCGAGGAAACACCCCCTATGAGGTTGAGGGGCAACGCCCCTTATGGGGGTTTGAGAGCAACACCCCCAACGGAGTCGAGGGGCATCACCCCTCGTGGGGGTCTAGGGGCAAATGCCCCCAGTGGGGTCAAGGGGCAACACCCCTTACGAGGTCCGGGGGTAGCATCCCGGACGCATTCCCTAGCCCAAATTAAGGCCTGTAAGGCCTTTGAAACCACACAAAACTTCATCATGCACATCATTTTCACAATTTTATCAATTAAGGGAGAAATTAGGTATTTGACGCATTTTTGTTAAAATTATTTTCTCTCCAATTGCTGTGTGAGGAAGTGTGAGGGGGTGTTCATGCATTTATAGGGAAAAATCGTGAATTTTTTTACTATTTTTTCCACCTTTTTTCCTAGTTTTTTTCGTATTTTGCATTTTTTATGCATCTAGCGAGCATTTTTGTCAAACTCAACGATTTTCTGGTGAGTTAACTTGCAAGTTACATGGCAAGGTTCAGATTTGGTGAGTACTCATCGACTCAAAGAGTACTCGCCAAGTTTTCCAACCATGCCCTCCACCATCATGCCAGCTAATTTGCACACGCATCCCAAATCGGTGACCACCTATACAACATCTAGGGCCACAACATCCACTATGGTATCTCTCAAAATATGAAATCAGACGTCTGCATTCTTGCATTTTCAAGAATAATCAATAGCTCTAAGAAAATAGGAATTAGTTGAACATGTAACTATGATGTCGGTGAGTGGCCAATGTCTAATCTTGGTCCATCCATCCATGACAATAGAGCAGCCCATCCTAATCTAAGTTTCCCTCATGTCCTCCATCACCAAAGTCACCTTAGAATATTCTTTGTCAAAGAGGGTAGTGTGTAGTCTATGTTCTCTAAGGAGGGTGAATAAGGGACCAACTAAAGCTATATCATTGATCATTTGTTTGAAGCGAGGAGAATGTGCTACATGTAATGGTATGGCATGGGAATAGAAAAATCCGACAATGGTAGCCTTGATCACATTATGTGCTTGCATATTGAAAATACCTACAATTGTCCCCACCTCACTAGCAATAATCTTTCTCTTTCCTCTTGTAGAAAAATCAACACTACCACTACCAACCATAGAGGGTGTATGCATAGCTAATTGTGCAATTTGTGTTGGCATTGGCATATCTTTAGACCTTGCTTCTGCCTCCATATGCAATCTATAAACCTTTACCTTCTCATCCTCTTTTATATGGAAACACCTTAACCCCATGTCCTATAAGGCACAATAGATGAGATTATACTCTTGTATAGCTCCCTCTAAAATCAGATTTGCAAATGTGACACAACCACACTCTACTACCCCCTGAATTTTTCTTTCTATCTTTGTCTAGGGCTATCACTAATAGCAGATGAGGTTTTTTGGAATAAAAAGGACCCTTTGCATAAGGTTTCAAAATGGCCAAAGGGCACTCAAATGGATCTTGTGATTATTCCCCTTCACCCACAACACTCTCACACTCTAATGAACCCCCAACTGAGCTTGAAACTCTCACATTCTTATTTGTGTCTTCCATCTCATGTTCACTACTCTCACTAATGTTGTTCATGTTGTTTTGTGAAAAAATAATGCAAGTGCAACCTAAAAATAGAAAGAAAAAATATATCATATATTTCTTCCTTTAAATTTTGAAAAAAAATAGAAAAAATAAAATAAAAATGGAAGAATCACTTACATCTTCCACTTCTCTTGCAACCTCAATCCTCACTACTCACTAATGCTGATTTTTCCAACTGCACCTTAAAACTCTACTCAAAAAAAAAAAAATTATTTCAATTTTTTTTGACATGTAAAAATGAATTAGAATTAGAGAAGCTTTTTTTGATGCTTCAAGGCTAAGAATGGTGTGGGCGGTGGGGGGGGGCATAGAAAATTTTAAAAAGTCCTCTTTTTTAATTTTGAACATATTCTTAATAAAAAAATGCTTGCACAGGGTAGGGGACAATCGATTGTCATGGGAACGTCCAACCATCTCCTACCCATCCCCAATCCAGCCCCCCATTTTTTGTACTTGTAGGGCAAAAACTAAATATCAAGGATGGCTAGGTGGCATCCCCAAGTCGTCCCTACATTCCCAAGGCATCCTGAGATAGATACACTTGGAAAAACCCAAGGGACGTGTCCCCAAGGAACATAGAATTAGAGTGCTCAAACAAAGAGAACACGAGCAATGTGATAATGGCACAACTATAAATTATATAATTGTACTACGCAAAAGTTTTGTACAAGATTCAAGAGGTTGTTCATTAATTCGTACTTGTTACAAATAAAAATCATATTACAGTACTATACAAGTGTGGAAGATGAAAAGAACATCATCAAGTTACAAAAGCACAATTGATTAGGTTAAATGCTAGGTTACAAGGTACTGCAGATTTGGCCCTCGTCTCCCTATTCGTTTGAAACGGGTCTCGGTCCATTACTAGTACGCCACAAGGTACACCCAAGGTATTGCCTAAGCATCTCAAGTTACTTGTGGGTCCTTCTAGGGTGTCTAGGCAATATCTTGGGTGAACCTAGGACGAATCCAAGCGAACCCAAGGGGACTCGCAGCCACTAGGCCCCATAAATAAAAATAAAGACATTTTTAAAAATAATTTTTAAAACAAAAACAAAACCTAAAAGCATTTTTAAAACATTTTTATAAACAAAAAAGTGCCTACGTACCTAATTTCGCCCTTAAGTGATAAAATTGTGAAAATGGCATGTGTCATGAAGGTTTGTGTGGTTTCAAAGGTCTTAATTTAGGCTTGGTAGTGGGGGCTCTACCCCTCGACCCCGCCTTGTATCGTGACAAGGAACGTACCAAGGGCACTACATCCAGAGCCCACGAGGGGCATTGCCCCCAGACCCCCATGAGGGGCACTATCCCTCAACCCCGTTGGAGGCGTTGCCCCCAAACCCCCATGAGGGGTGCTGCCCATCAATCCCATTAGGGTCTCCACTCCCAGACCCCACTGGTTATGAAGATCTCTTCTCAAATAAGAAACTCGATTGCAATGAAGTCGTGACAAGGAATTGGGATCTAACTCTTGAGTGTGTTGACTTAGACATTATTGTTGCACAACTTGCTAGAAAATCTCTTTAGATTAGATAGCTTGAATAGTACATGGCTAGTGGAAGTGGCATTATAACTCATTGTGGTTCAAGTGAAATTGAACCAAATGATGAGCAATATGAAGATTATTAAATATTGATTGTGATTTTCATTATGTATTGACATTTGGTAAATCATTGAATTATGAATTTATGAATACTTTCATTTTTGCAAATTAGAGGTATTTAAATCATTGAAACAGGACTCGACGAGTCCCGAGTCGAGTCACCCTGGCCGAGTCCTGGGGGCTCGAACTTAGACTCGAACGAGTCTTGGTTGGACTCCACAAGTCTGGTAGACTCGCCGAGTCCAAGAAAGTCTCATCAGCAGGACTCGGTAGGCAAGGTTTGAAAAGTGCAAAAAATTACATGAAATTTAAAGTTAAAACTTGCTTTTTTTTTACTTATTGTGAATGCAAAAATGATGTATGCCATGAAGGTTTGTATGGTTTTAGAGGTCTTAATTTGGGCTTGGTGGCGGGGGCTCCGCCCCTCAACCCCACCTTGTATCGCGACAAGGAGCACGCCCATGGCGCTGCCCCGAGACCCCACAAGGGGCGCTACCCCTTGACCCCGATAGGGGCGCTACCCCCAAACCCTCACAAGGGCATTGCCCTTTGACCCCACTAGGGGCACTGCCCCCAGACCCCCACAAGGGGCGTTGCCCCCTTGAACCTGCTGGGGGCATTGCCCCTAGACCCTCGCAAGGGATGTTGCCCCTTGACCCCGCTGGGGGCATGTTGTGACCTTTTCACACATCGCCCCATTGCAAATGGGGACCCCCTGTTTTCGTTTTTTTTCCTTAGCATTGCAACTGCTTATCACTAGTCTTTTACAATGATGTCATCATTTCGAGAGATTCAAGTAAATCTTTTGAGAGTCATCTGAGCCAAGTTGAGAATCCATGCCTGAATCAGTGCGTAAACATCATGGAAGGGTTCAGAAGGTCGAGGAGATGAGGATCGCCTGTGCTTTGGGCCAATTCTGACACTTCCTACTTTTTAGGGAATCTGCTTTTTTGCTTTTTCGTTTTTTCATTTTTGGCATTTTTGGACCAAACAGGGTTCCCTATTTTTTAGGGATTTTGTTTTTTCTATTTTTAGAAAGTCAACCCTGGTCAACGGGTCAACGTTTCCATCTTTAGAACCAAAAAATTGAAAAAATCATTGAAAAATCCAATTAAAAATCGAAAAATCAAGCAAAAATCAGGAAAAGCATGGAAAAGCAAGGGAAAATCTGAGAAAATCAACCAAAAAGCATGGAAAAATCTGGAAAAATCAGTCAAAAAAGCATGCAAAAATCACCAAAAAATCAACCCAAAGGCATGAAATTTATGATAAATTTTGCCTAAGTCTGGAGAAATCCGCTCTTGTCATGGAGATGAGAGAATGTCCAGCCATTAACAAAGTCCGCCCTAGAAAGAAGGGAAGGTAAAGAGGAAAAGTTCGCCATCAAGAGAGAATGTCAAGCCATTAGCAAGGGAGAAAATTCCAATTTCCCCCATTGTGGTGAAATCACAGAGGCATTCTTCTCCAAATTCAAGGCACTTGAAAGAATATTCGGACATCTTGGGGGAATTTCATCTACAATCCCAGACCTGTTGAAGCAATCGGGGCAACTTCTTGAGGGATTTCATCTCCTAAAGAATTAAAAACAAGCTTCCAATCAGAATCAGATGGTGACAAGAAGAGTGTTCCAAACAAATCTCCATACTTAGACAATTTCTCGACACAAATTGGAGAATTCAGAGAGGAAATCCAAAGGAATAACATCAACCCAGTTCAAGCAAGAGGAATTTCAAAGCAACCAACTTCAAGTCTAGGCACCAGCTCCAAGGGGAGACTTCCAGACCTCAAAGATTCCAGTACAGGTGAGAAGAAGAAATCAAAGTCTCAAAAGGAATCCAACATCAAAGCTAGGAAGGAACAAGCACAAAGGACAGAGTCATTGGCAAGGAAAATAATCTAAGGCAAGCACGTGGAAGAAAAACAAAGCAACCAAGGAAGGCATCCAGCACACTGAGGTGGTGCCTCGTCATCTTCCAACCAATCAAATTGTTCCAAAAATCAACATGCAACAACTTTCTATTTTATTGTTGGTTTATATTTAGCAGAAGGACATGTGTCCTCAAATGTAATTTTCTCATTGATCGAGAGGTAGTCGGTTGTGACAAACCCTAATTAGGGTTTTATTTTGTAATCTCGACCGTTGATCCTAAATCAATCTTGGCCATTGAATTGTAATTGGGGAGCCTATAAATTGAGCTCTCCCCTCATTTGTAAAGTGTGGAGACAGTGTATGAAATTGTTGTTTAGACTATTTCCGATAATAAAAGCTCTTATGCATGATTTGCTTTGAACCACTTTTATTGTCAAGTAGTGAGCAAGGTTGCATAACTTCTTCTACCATAGATTAGAATTAGATTACAATTAAGTAGAATTTGCTTTGAATGTTGGTTAAGTGAATGCGAGATTGATCATATAGATTAAATGGTGAAATATTGCTCATACTTTCTTCGAATGGATGATTTTCATTCGATGCGTAAAGTTAGCCTGAGCTTGTGATTGTGGATGCTTAACTTTGGTCTTATTCAAGGATTGAAAATTATAATCACACCCTTTGACGATTGCACCCACTTTGCGTAGTTGTCCCATGGAGGCGAAACAAAGTGTGGTTACTCATTTCACCTAATCTTTACTGTCTCTTAAATTCCTAGGTGTAGAATAAATCCTCTAAACCCTTATCTTTTTGCCCCTTTTTTGAGATCCAAACTAAAGTCCCAATCGAAGAAGCCTTTAATGATAAATCCATCTAAGTCCCAAACTTGTGAAGAATTCTTTAACGTAAGTCCCTTTGTGTATTACCAGCAAATCACAATGCCCATTGAGCTTATCCACATGTCAAGACCTAACGAAAGAAACCTTGGAGTCGCCATATGATCTTCTCGCAATCTTAGCATACGAGGTGACTTTGTTCAGAGAGGATAGAGTGTCTTTGGACATTTTATTTTGAAGCGTTCGATGGATGATAAAACGTACACCAACAAGGCGCTGCTCCCTGTCATGTCCCCTTCTAGTTGACATCTCTCCGAGCACAGGATTAGCCTATTATGCGACCCTCGTAGGCTGATAGATTGGATAGAGGGTCATGTTGGAGCTTGGCTCAGCTTCAATTGGCAGTATTTGATCAGTTGGCTTTCGTTCGGGCTCATTCGAACACTTCTAGCCCGGGTTGCTATTTTTAGCAGTTATTCAGCACTCAGCGTGGGACCCCTGCTATTTTTAGCAGTATGGATTGATAGCGTTCAAAATCACTTCCTCAGTCGACAGCTTCAGACGGCTCGAGCATCGGTGAATATTGAGAGAAATATTAATATTTAATTGATTTAATTAAATATTAATTGTGGAAGCGTTATAATATAAAGTTATAATATTTTATTATAACTTAAGTGATTTGGCTGAAGGGGGTCGCCCATCATGAAAGGGGGCCAATTTTTAATTATATTTTATAATTAAAATTTGAGTTGAAACTATTGAAATATTAAAAGAATAAAAAGTTTGAACTTTTAATATTCCCTATTATTAAGGAAATCGCACTTTTCAAAGGATAAAGGGTTTTGCATTGGAAATCGAGCCATTATGTCATTTTGTGAATTGAAAATTGATCAAGTCTTGAGCAGAGCACAGGAGCCTAGGGTTTCAGTCTCGAAAGCATTGGGGAACGAGCCATCTCCAATGAGAGCGATTCAGAGGGTGTGAGATATCACCTGATTTATTGCCAGGCAGAGGAATTTCTTCATCCAGAAGAAATTACAAAGCTGATAGAGATCATTCATTATCAGAGTTTTGTTGGGGTTTTATCCAAAAAGCAGTGTTAACCAAGGCGCACCATATTCTTGAGTTTGGACAGTGATTTCAAGGTAGCCGTACACTTTGTACTTGTTGTTGTACCTGGCCGTACCTTGCTGTAGGCCGTACTTCTCATCTTCTGGCCGTACCTCCATCTTGAGCAAAACGCCTTTCATCTTTGCCTTCTATCTTCATCATTGGAGGCGCTACAGTGTCTAGATCAGTTTGCAACCACTGGACAGAGGGAGAAGGGAGCATTTAATGCAGCCGTACCAGATCTGATTACTTCCAGATTGCTGCTATTACCAGGTTCTTTATTAAATAAAATGTTGTTTCATTATTGCATGTTATCAGACATTCCTTGTAATTTGTCCGGAAGATCAATAAATGATTAGCCAGTGTTAGATCTTGCATTATCTATCAATATCGTTGTAATAGCATTTAGTTTGAATCTATTATCATTTTTATTGCAAAAATCGCAATATTCTTTAATTGCACAAAAATCCAAAAAACCCAAAACTTCAGAAAACAAACAAAAATATTCAGTTTCAGAATCAGGGGAAACTTAGGGTTTCTACAGTGGTATCAGAGCTAAATCCTGCCATCCTAAGGGTTTAGCAGGCTTATGCAGCCAGAACAGATTGGGTCTCACAGGTATTACACACGCAGACGAGCTCTGATTGACAGGCAGCAGGGTTCGATCCGGTAGCCGGAAAACATGGCTGACAGAACAGATGTTCCTAGAAATGAAATTCCTCAAAACCCTAGAGATCAGGACGATGCAGAGGTTTTGCATGCACTCAGAGATTTACGTGCGGGTCAACAGCAGTCCAATGATGTATTACAACAGTTGACAGTTGCACTTCAGAGATTGGGTACTCCGAGGAGACAGTCACCACATCGTGACGACGAGAGGAGTGAAGCAGGATCTCGCAGGGCACCTAGGACAGCCTCACGGACAGCAGATAGGCCCACTAGGCCTACTTTTGTGAGACAGGAGCCTGATGAGGCTATCGCAGGTGAGGAGCAGGAGTTGTTCGCTGATACACTTATGGCAGCGAACGAGGAGTGGGAGTTGGTACCACCAGAGGTCAGAGAGAGGATTTCTTTTGACCGTTTTGTCACTCAAAGGCGAGAGCACCACAGAGGTCGACAGGATTGGAGACCTAGATACCAGAACAATGACCTAAAACATGCAACCAACAGGCTTAATCTAGCGATGTTCGATGGTAGTGGTAAGGTGACAGCCCAGGCATGGATTAGTAAGCTAGACACATTTCTTACATTGCGTCCGATGGCGGAGAGAGATGCAATCAGATATGCGACATTACATTTGGAGGGAGTAGCTTACGATTGGTGGCACCACGGTATGGTGACCTTACAGCATGACAGGATCACGTCATACCAAGAGTTCGTGGACAGATTGGTTGAGCGGTTTGACAGGAAGGATCCAGAATCCTACTTCAGAGACTTGGCTCAGTTGAGACAGAGTGGCAGTTTGGATTCCTATATTGGTGACTTTCAGAAGTTATCAGTCATGGTTCCGAACATTTCAGAGAGGCGATTGGTAGTACTCTTCATGGAGGGTTTGACAGAGCCACTGAGAGGTTGGATCAAAGCCTTTGATCCTCCTTCATTACAAGAAGCGATGAAGAAGGCTCGTAGTATGGAGTTAGCAGCACCGTCCAGTAGATTTAACTCCAGAGGTTGTTCTTCTTTCAGGGACAATAAGGGTTTTAACAGAAACAGAGAGAAGTCTGATTTTAACAAAGAAAAATCAGATTTTAAGAACGATTCAAAGGGTAAATCAGCAACACCACCTTTGGATCGAGAGGCCCTTAACGATCTACGCAGGAAGAAGCTTTGCTTCTACTGCAAAGGTCCCTATGACGCCAATCACGATTGTCCTCTAAGACCTAAGGGCAAGGCAAATCGAGTGATGTGGGCGTATTACGAGGATTCGGAGTCAGAGAATTCCGGACAGCAGGATAGTTCTGAGGATTCAGAGTCAGAGGCTTCAGAGCCTAAGGCAGAGATAGAGTCAGAACTTCAGATATAGGAGGCACGCTTATCTAGCATTCAGCAGGAGGGCTCTTTCAGGATTCGTGGAGTGTTGGCAGGACAGAGGGTCATTACCCTACTTGATACAGGAGCCACACATAATTTCATAGATGCTAGATTCGTTGAGAAACGCAAACTCATCACTGAGGAGTTCAAGGGAATTAGAGTTAAGGTGGCCGACGGGTACACTCTGAGGTGTGAACGCATGATCAAGGATCTCCCTTTACGCTTGAACAATTATGAGTTCAAGGCTGATTACTATGTAGTTAACATGGGAGATATTGATTTGGTCTTGGGCATGAAGTGGCTTCATTCACTTGAGGAAGTCACTCTTCGTCTCAAGGACATGGAGATCCGTTTTGATGTTGATGGGAAGACACACATCCTAAAGGCAATACGGGACAGCAACATCCAAACAATTTCTTTTCGTCGGATGGAGAGGCTCATGCGACACGACATGGTAGAGTGGGCTGCCGAGTGCACATTGGCACCTATACAGGAGGGACAGCAAAAGACTGAGTATCATCCGGACATTCAGCAGTTGAGAGTCAAGCATGATAAGGTATTCAGTGATATTCCACCAGGGAGACCTCCAGACAGGGGCATTGAGCATATTATTGAGCTTGAGGAGGGCGCTAAGCCCGTCATGATTACGCCCTACAGACATCCTAAAAGGCTGAAGGATGAGATCGAGAAAACGATCAAGGAGTTACTTGCTATGGGTCACATTCGGCCTAGCAAGTCACCATTCGCTTCTTCAGTTGTGTTGGTAAAGAAGAAGGATGGCACATTACGCATGTGTATTGATTATAGAGTCCTGAATAAGAGGACGATCAAAAACAGGTATCCGATACCGCGTATAGACGAGCTTATTGATGAGCTCCATGGTGCATGTTACTTTACCAAAATTGACTTACGGTCGGGGTATCATCAGATCAGGGTTCGTGAGCAGGACATAGAGAAGACTGCCTTCCGTTGTCATTGTGGGCACTTCGAGTTCGTAGTGATGCCATTTGGGCTCACTAATGCACCCAGCTACTTTTCAGTCCACGATGAACAGGGTTTTTCATTCACTACTGAGGAGATTCGTATTGGTCTTCTTCGATGATATCCTTATTTACAGCAGGACATGGCAGGAGCACTTGGCTCACTTGGAGACCGTGTTGAGTATTTTGGAGAGGGAGTCCTTGTACGCCAAGGAATCCAAATGTGATTTGGGAATGACCGAATTGTTATATTTAGGTCATATCATCAGTGCAGGAGGAGTGCGGATGGATCCTGAAAAGATCCGCGCTATTATTGACTGGCCTACACCGGCAAACCTGACACAGTTGAGAGGGTTTCTAGGTTTGTGTGGATTCTACCGTAGATTCGTGAATGGTTATTCACGACATGCAGCCCCTATGACAGATTTACTGAAGAAGGGTGCATTTATTTGGACTCCTGAGGCACAGGAATGTTTTATGAAATTTAAGGAGTTGATGACTACATGCCCTGTTTTAGCACTACCCGACTTTACGAAGCCTTTTGAGCTTCAAAGTGCGATGCATCAGTGAGGGCATTGGTGCGGTGCTTATGCGTGACAAGCACCCGATTGTGTATGAGAGCCGCAAGCTCAGAGGGCCTGAGAGACTTTATAGCATATATGATAAGGAGATGCTCGCTATCATGCATGCCTTAGCAAAATTCAGCAGATCTTGTTGGCAGCAAATTTTGCATCAAACCTGACCATACAGTTTGAGACACTTCTTGCAGCAGATCTAATGATCGCCATATGGGTCAGTAAATTGCGGCATATGACTTTGATATCCTCGTATATCAAAGGGACACAGTAACGTAGTAGCTGATGCTCTTCGCAGGCCATATTTGAGCTCTATGGTTCATATTTCGGAGGATTGGAGGCATATGATTGTGGCAGAGTATGCCAAGGATGCTTGGGCCTCCAGCATTGTTGAGGGATCGACGATTGATACCAGGTACACGCTTGTAAATGACTTGATCATTTACAAGAACAGGATATATTTGATCCCAGGTTCAGAGGTGAAGAACATCATCATGCGGGCCTTTCATGACGTGCCTACAGTAGGACATCCCGGGTACTTCAAAACCTATAGACAGATACGGGAGAGATTCACATGGAAAGGACTCAAGGCAGATGTTCTTCAATACGTGGTGAGTGCCCTGTTTGTCAGCAGAACAAGCAGGAGAACACGTACCCGGCAGGTTTATTGCAGCCACTTCCGATACCTGACAGGAAGTGGGAATGCCTGTCGATGGACTTATTACGGGCTTGCCTAAAGCCCAAGGGCGAGATTGCATATATGTCGTTGTGGATCGGCTTACGAAGTATGCCCACTTCTTTCCGATCACCACAACCTACATAGCCTACATAGGTAGCAGAGGTATTCTTCGTGAGGTATTCAGTTCATGGGTTGCCTCAAGCATAGTGAGCTTGATGTGATAGCTCTGCTCTGAGTCACTTCCGGTAGGAGGTGTTCGCACTTTGTGGGAATTGAGCTACACCGATACCGCTACACACCCGCACGGATGGGCGCATTGCAGATAGTGAATAAGTGGGTGGAAGGATATCTCTAAATTATATTGTCGGCAGGAAGGCATGGGTCAAGTGGATTCATTTGTGCTAGTATTGCTACAACACGACATTCCACATGACTATTCAGATGTCTCCCTTTATGGCATTGTACGTGCATGAGGCACCATTTTCTAGATTTGCTACCGAGCGACAGAGGCCGAAAGGCCGAGACTCTGTTACAGAAAGTCGATACTACAGATACTATGAAGGCTCTCAAGGAGAATATCGCCAGGGCACAGAATCAGCAAAAGCAGTATGCAGATCAGAAGAGGATGGAGAGGCATTTTGAAGTGGGTGACATGGTTTACCTCATGCTACAGCCCTACTGTCAGTCCACTCTTAGGAAGAGTGGGTCAGAGAAGCTTAAGCCACGTTATTACGGTCCTTTCAGGATCCTGAGGCGAGTTGGAGAGGTGGCTTATGAGCTTGAGCTTCCGGCGGAGAGCAGGGTACACAATGTTTTTCATGTATCACGCCTCAAGAAGGCATTGGGACATCATGTGGTACCATCTGCAGTTCTACCTCCCTTAGATGATGAGGGAAAATTGATCTTAGTACCTGAGTCTATCCTGGAGTACAGAGAGAGACAGTTGCGTAGGAGGACTATCAGGGAATATCTAGTGAAATAGAGAGATTTGCCTGTTGAGGATGCTACATGGGAGAGCGAGGATATTCTGCAGCATCCGGAGTTGAGATTGTTGAGGACAAGCAATTTCAGGAGGGGCGGACTGTCATGTCCCCTTCTAGTTGACATCTCTCCGGCAATGATTAGCCTATTATGCACCTCGTGAGGCGATAGATTGATAGAGGGTCATGTTGGAGCTTGGCTCTTGGCATGATTTGATCAGCTATTTCGCTCGGGCTCATTCGGACACTTCTAGCCCGGGTTGCTATTTTTAGCAGTTATTCAGCACTCACGTGGGACCCCTGCTATTTTTAGCAGTATGGATTGATAGCATTCAGAATCACTTCCTCAGTCGACAGCTTCAGACGGCTCGAGCATCGGGTGAATATTGAGAGAAATATTAATATTTAATTGATTTAATTAAATATTAATTGTGGAAGCGTTATAATATAAAGTTATAATATTTTATTATAACTTAAGTGATTTGGCTGAAGGGGGTCGCCCATCATGAAAGGGGGCCAATTTTTAATTATATTTTATAATTAAAAATTTGAGTTGAAACTATTGAAATATTAAAAGAATAAAAAGTTCAAACTTTTAATATTCCCTATTATTAAGGAAATCGCACTTTTCAAAGGATAAAGGGTTTTGCATTGGAAATCGAGCCATTATGTCATTTTGTGAATTGAAAATTGATCAAGTCTTGAGCAGAGCACAGAAGCCTAGGGTTTCAGTCTCGAAAGCATTGGGGAACGAGCCATCTCTAGTGAGAGCGATTCAGAGGGTGTGAGATATCACCTGATTTATTGCCAGGCAAAGGAATTTCTTCATCCAGAAGAAATTACAGAGCTAATAGAGATCATTCATTATCAGAGTTTTGTTGGGGTTTTATCCAAAAAGCAATGTTAACCAAGGCGCATCATATTCTTGAGTTTGGACAGTGATTTCAAGGTAGCCGTACACTTTGTACTTGCTGTTGTACCTGGCCGTACCTTGCTGCAGGCCGTACTTCTCATCTTCTGGCCGTACCTCCATCTTGAGCAAAAAGCCTTTCATCTTTGCCTTCTATCTTCATCATTGGAGGCGCTACAGTGTCTGGATCAGTTTGCAACCACTGGACAGAGGGAGAAGGGAGCATTTAATGCAGCCGTACCAGATCTGATTACTTCCAGATTGCTGCTATTACCAGGTTCTTTATTAAATAAAATGTTGTTTCATTATTGCATGTTATCAGACATTCCTTGTAATTTGTCCGGAAGATCAATAAATGATTAGCCAGTGTTAGATCTTGCATTATCTATCAATATCGTTGTAATAGCATTTAGTTTGAATCTATTATCATTTTTATTGCAAAAATCGCAATATTCTTTAATTGCACAAAAATCCAAAAAAACCCAAAACTTCAGAAAACAAACAAAAATATTCAGTTTCAGAATCAGGGGAAACTTAGGGTTTCTACACTCCCAAACCCCCACAAGGGGCATTGTCCCTTGACCCCACTAGGGGTGTTGCTCCTTGACCCCGTCGGGGCCGCTGCCCCCAAACCCCCACAATGGGTGTTGCCCCTTCACCCTGTTGGCATAACAACTATCACCTCTGGAGTAAGAGTTGGTACGGACAGCTATGCACACTACGCAATGAGTGCTCTTCAAATTAGAAGGGGAAGCTCCCTCGTTGTGCTTGACAAAAATACTTGTAAAGGGAAATAAACTAAACTATATCCTGTCTTTTTGTTTCAGCTGTAGAGGTACAAGACTTTCTCGAAAACTATATACGTTGCAGCTGAGTATTTTCTGGTTTTGTAGATTTACTAACTACAACTAAACTTAATTACTTAAATTCTATCCAGTCTCCTCAAGAAAATAGAGCATGAGGAAACGAAGCAAGGTTTGACTATCCGACAATAAACAAGTATAGATTCTCAGCTTGAAGGCAAGGTGGCACATTTATCAGCTCAATCTAAACAAGTTTATTGAACACAAAACATCACACGATAAACTAAATACGGATTCTCAACTTGAAGGCAAGGTGGCACGACTATCAGCTCAATCCGAATAAGTTTATTGTTCACAACAACACACGATAACCAAGTGCAGATTCTCTACTTGAAGGCAAGGTGGCACAACTATCATCTCAATCAACAAGTTTATTGAACACAAAACAGATTTGATCTAACTATGGAAAGAATTCACCATTATAATTGCATGAAACCCTATGTGGCATAACAATTCATCATAATAGTAAAAACGCATGAACAGATACAAAAAGAGCAATATTGAGGGCAAGGTAAGCATATATTTCTCTCTCGTGCAAAAGTTATGTACAAATGAGCAAAAGCTCTTATTTATAGACATCGAAAGGTGTAGAACCCTAGAATCACCTTGAGTCAACTAAGCCTTGCAATGCATGCAAGATTTATTACTAAAACCCTAATAAAGTAAACTATACAGTTAACTGGAAAACTACCATCAGTTAACCGAAACATCTAACCTAAATGGACAATGTGCAAGCATGCACGTCCTTATTTAAAGCAAAGTTAACTGGACACTACCCTCAGTTAACTGGAAACCCTAACCCTAACTCCTGCGAAAATAATCCCAAAGAAGAGATAAGCATGTGTGAAATCAGCGAGTGAACTCAAGACTGAAAGTCGAGTTAACTGCTGCTCATGACTCAACCCTCGAAATTAACTGCAGGTTCCAACTGGCAGATTACTCCATGTCATCTCGGTCTAATACTTCGACCAAGAACTCATCAATCTCTCTATCATCTGGCACTTTGATACTGCCTAAAGCAATAATCTGTCTCTTCAGTTCTCTGTCGCCTTCCTTGACTGTATGCATGCCTTCTTTGACATCTTCAGTCGCCTTTCTGAAACTAGCTGAAATAACTGAAACATTCTCTAGCTTAGCCGCCATAGGCTCTCCTTCAAGGCTATCACGAATCAGCTTTTCGAACTCAGCTTGCACTTTGTCCAATTCAATATACATGCCGTCTTCAAGAAGATAATGACACGGAATCTGAACAACAAAACCACTGACAAGTGCAAGCGCTCCAACCACGTCATCTTTCAGTGAAAACAACTTGGTAGAGATCTTTTCACATATCTCCATTTTGAGAAGGCGCTGCTCTCTCCAAGTAAAAACTTTCTCTTGATCTTCATCAATCTCCAAGGCATCGTATGCAACAGACAACTGAGACACAAGAACAGGATCCTTAGCTAAACTCTCTACAACTGAAACCTCGAGCAATTGAATACCTTGACGAAGTCTATGTGCATCACTCCTTAGTTGATACAAATCCGCAAGAAGACGCTAACCTGTAACGACTAAGCCTTCAATCCAGTTGTCCAAAAGTCTGCCATGACTGACTAACTGATCCAGCTTTTGTTGTTCTGCAGGTGTATTATGAGGAAGAACAGGCGCTCTACTTGAATTTCCGTGAACAAGATCAGAGATATATTGACAAAGTTGACTATTTTCAGCCTTAAGCAATGCCTTATCCTCTCCATCCTTCGTGATGCATTCTTCAAGATTATTGGTGACAATCTTAAGAAGGCTCACGTCTGTCTCTCGAGTGGTCCTGCCAAGATTTGCCTTAGTAAATGTAAAGTCACCAACTTCGACTTCATCTAGGCTCTTTCCCTCTGGAGGAATAGCAACTTCTATAACAATCTCTGATTCTAGAGTCTTTTCAATATGCACCTATTTCTTGATTTTCTTGTTCGACCTTCTCTGATAAGGTTCACCGAACTCAGATAAATCAAGGTTATATGAAGGTTCTCGCCTCTGTCTCCCCAAAGACCTCTCGAGCCAACAAGACTGAACAATATTATCAATTCGAGGAGAGACTGTCCCTAATGTATCAACCTGTGGCAGTTTCGTTGTCTCCGATCCAACTCGAATTGGTATCTCAGGCTCTGAATCTATGTCAATAGGTTGCATGTGAGGCGAACTAGGAGGTGAAACGTGAGGCTCAGCCTGAATGACTGTCTCTACTGGAATCTCAGGTACATTCTCAACTCGCTTCTGCTTCCTCTTACCAGTAGCTCTCTTTCCCG
Organism: Sequoia sempervirens; assembly: GCA_007258455.2. Classification (NCBI taxonomy): domain Eukaryota; kingdom Viridiplantae; phylum Streptophyta; class Pinopsida; order Cupressales; family Cupressaceae; genus Sequoia; species Sequoia sempervirens. The sequence goes on along the minus strand of VDFB02086081.1, from coordinate 303,270,155 downwards.
TGTTTCCACTAAGTTTAACTCCTTCAGGAGGTATCACAATAGCCTTGACCCGAGGTCTTGACCTAGAAGTAGAAGGCAATGAAGAAAAATCCTTTGGTGGCTCTGTCACAGGAACTGACTTTCGCTTCCGTTTACTCTCCAAGAACTGCTTGCTGGTCTTGATAACCGATCTAGAAACCTCCTCAATAGAAGTATTCTCTTTAGCATACCAATCTGGTGAACGAAGTGGCTGCCGAGCAATTTGATCTTTGACATATGAATTGAGAAGAACTTCTCCATCATCATCTGATAGACCATCAACATCCTCTGATAGGTAATCAGAGAGCTGAGCGATAGTGAGTCTACAATAGTGACGACGACGAACCTTTAATTCATCTTCACAATTAGCCCAGAAATCTTCAAGTGCTGGCTTATGTGCAATCCCTCACTCTAACCTGTCTGCATAATGACCCAAAGGATCATAAGAATGCCGCTCAGTATGAGTTTTAAGTTTGAATCTTTCTATCTCGGTTGACATAAGCCTGGCATCTGTTGCTACGCTGCATGTAAAAATTCCCAATGTAAATGGAAAATTAGCCACAATCTTATGACAACTACGAAGAAAGAAATGAACATGTTGCATCTGTCTGAGAAACTCCATGAAGATGATCTTGTCTGAAGGATACCTCGGTAACATCAAAGGCTCTCCAACATATCCATAGACCCGGATGTATGTGAAAGTAGGGAATTGGATAAACCAATCCGCCCAAGTCTCCATTGCTGATTTTGCCTCGGCAGAAATGCGAATGTGCAATTCATTGTCAAGATCTCTAACTGTCTTCATAGAAAAGTGATCATTCACTGCTCGGAAGTCTTGTTCAGATTTAGAGAACTTCAACTGAGGATAATACTCGTGAACACGTTGAACACCAAGAGTGCCATTAGTTTTTAGATGCTTGTAGCTGCCTTGGAATGCAACTAAGTAGACCAAGTAAGATATCATATGAAACTCATGAAACTTGAGAAAATTAGTAATATGCTGATGTAAGCAATCACTAATCAACATAGCCCAATCAAAATGTTCTGTGCCATCAAGAATTCTGGAAATAAGGTAAAATATCCATGAACGGAAAGTGCTAGCATCCTGTTGACCTGTAACTCGATTGAGCAAAGTTATCAAAACAGCAACCTCGTCCTTGAATTCACCACGACCAACCTTTTTAGGCATGTTAGTCTTCTGAACCTTCAGCCATTTCTGAGCCACCTTTCTCTGCGAACGTTGTTGATCTCCATCCCATATCTTCTCACAGGCCTCAATAACCACAGTGAAATTATCTGAACGAGGAGGAATAGCAAAACATTTCTCTATATCCTTCGGTTTGAGACTGCAAACAACCCTCCCATCAGCTGATCTGATTTGTCGTGAAGATGAGTCATAATGCTTGATGCAAGCAAGAACGAACTCAAGATCAAAAGTGGTAACAGGAATGGATGCCGCTGCCAGCAATCCGGAACGCTCAAGATTTCTCAATGAATTGCTGCTAACACCCTCCAGACTGCTCAGATTAACCACTGGATAAACATGATTTAGGTCTGTATCTGAAGTTTTGACAAAATTATGCATAAGAGCCGATTTGGCCTTATAATCAATGAGATTGAACTGCATTTTGAAAATGAAGACTTTTGACTGTAAAGTCGAATATACTTGAACAACTTTCTGAAAAACTGAAAATCTCTGGACAAGGCTAAAAATAGCCTATGACGAAAGAAATTTTCGAAATTTTTCTGAAACGTGGGTTTTGTGCAGAATCAAATTCTAAGACAACCCAGATAGCTTGATTCTCGAAAAAATGTGTTTTAGGCCCACATGCAAAGAAATTCTCGGAAAAAAGCACAGAGCTTCAGAATGAAGACTACAGGGCAATTTTCTCGAAAAAATCTAAGACATGGGTTTTGCTGCAAATACTGAAGTATGCGAACCCAGATGATCAAACTCTGAAAATACGCTGAATTTCTTTGACATGCGAAGAAAGTACCTAAGATGAGAAATAGAAGAAATAAGACAGAAGATAGAAAGTTTTGTTTGCTCTGCTTCTGTAGAATTCGCCTATCTCTTTTTGGAATTTGATGAAACCTACATGCAAAGTGAAAACAAAGTCTTGAATCTTCTTCCTCTGAACAATCTGAATCCGTTGCTATGAAGAACGTTGAATTCTGACACCTGTAGCACCTTTAAGCTGCTGCTCGCTCAAGAAGAATGTATACTTTGAAGCTTGTGATGAAGAAATAATGGACGCCAATGCTTGAATAAATAGATTTTCATCACTGAAATTCGCACAAAAGCATTAAACCTTGAAAAATGCGCTTGGCCTATGATTGGACCCCAATTTTAGTTAACTGAAACTAAAATAAACTAAATAAAGCACCATGCTTTAGTCTTCCCTTTTTAGACTTCAGTTGACAACACCATTTAAAGCATCATGCGAATTTGACTTCAATTGACAATCCTTATTGAATTCGCCATACTTCAAAATTCATTAAATTCACAACTAAGAATTAAAGCGTCCCTTTTCAGAACTTCAGTTGACAAAAAGTGAATTCGCCAATTTCACAAAGTCTTCACAACTTCAACCAATTGCGCCATGCATGCAAACTCAAGTTGATTTTCAAGTATAAACTTCAGTTAAGTGAACATGCAAACAAGTTAACTCAACATGCAAAGTTGTTAACTGAACATGCAAACTAGTTAACTCGACATGCGAACTGAAAGATCACTGAACATGCCAATATATGAACTGGAGATGACAACCCAGAAATCGTTCAGTCTAACTGAAGTCAGAACTCAAGTTAGGGCGCACCAGTCAACTTCTTTCGAAAACTCAACTTTGACCTCTTAAGGCGTTTTCCAGACTTAGCCAAATTTGATGAAAATTTGGATCTAAACCTCTTTCAAGACCTCTTCATCCTCGACATCTCCGATTGGGTGATAGGTGCATCGTGGACAAAACGATCAAAATACCTTGAGACTGAACATCATAAAACTAAGATCTGAAGGCTCAAAAATCCAAGCGCCTTTTTCAAGAACTGCTCTTTTTCTCAGACTTAGTCAAATTTTCTCATCTCTGTCTCGTACGAAGGGAAAAAAAAAACCCTTCATAACTTTTGATTGACCAATTTTCAGGACTGGATGACAGGTTCACTGCGGAGCTGACCTCATTCTACATGACAGCTGCAAAGGCACATTTCCCCAGAAAACATCATCTGAGGGGTGAAAATCAAGGGCTCATTTTTGAAAAGTTGCTCTTTTTCTCCCAGACTTAGCCATTTTTGGAACTGACCAAAATATCATAAAAACTCCGACTACAAGCTGCTGAGACATCTTCTAATCTAACAGAGACAAGCAACGGAAAGCTGAACGTAACACGGACAAACTGAATATCTGAGATCATCAAAAAGAAGGCATTAAAGGCTTGAAAAGCTCAGGCGCCTTTCTGAAAAAGTGCTCTTTTGCTTATTCCTTGATATTTTGACTAAGATTTAACCCTATGTTTGACCTCTGGTTTAGGCACTTCTGCAACTCAGATTCACCCACTAACGGATGCGTCGCGAAGCTTGAACTAATGTGAGATAAACATCTTGGGCGGCATTTAGTCAAAAACCTTCATTTAACACCTCAAAAAGATGGGCGCCTTTCTCAAAAGCTGCTCTTTTCTCCAGTGTTAGCCAATTCTCGTTTTCCTCTCGTTTTGCGCTATATCTTCCATAACTTGCACAAAACAGGTCCGTTTGATAAGCTTAATAGCTCGTTGCGAAGCTGACGTGATACCGGACAAATGTCTGCTGGAGGTGACAAACCCTAAAAACAGGATATGAGCCCCTAAAAGATAGGGCGCCCTTTTGAAAATGTGCTCCCCTCTTCAGAGATATGACTTAGGGCACTGCAGTATGATCACGTGTTCTTGGCAAGGTCCTAGAGCTTGTGACGACAGAAAAAGGCTTGGAGTGCCACCATTTCACTGCAATTCAATCAAAGTGCCAAATCCTCCTAGATTAGCAGCATAGAGAAAAGGAGAGTTCGGCTTTAAGGCATACATGAAGTGATTGTAGTTTGTCTCTTTATGAAATTAAAAAAGTCCTGGGGAAATAATGTTATGATATTCTGAATGTTTAAAACAATACGTAACTTTAGCACTGATCATCTCACCAAAGAGAGAAAACAGATAATAGCTGGAACGCTCCTGATTCCAAAAATACAAGATATGCCTGGCAGCCTGTTTAATCCCTAAACTATCAAGGTGAATAAATATATATGTTGTTTTCAGTTTCAAGGAGGAGATGATTTTTGTCAGCTTCTCCTTATAAGATTCTTGTACCCTTTGATCTGCACAGAAATTTTCATATAGACTTATAAAATTGAGTATACTTATAGTATTATGACACTAGGAACATTTGACACTGCAAAAAGCAAGATTGTAATAGATCAGAACTATATTCTCTCTCGATGAGTAACTACATTTGGAGGTGGTGAAAACTATTATGCTAACTCAATTTTTTCTGTGGAAAATAAACTATCCACTCTTAATAATTTATTTACCACAAGAAACAAAAGCCTAACTTGTAACCACATGTTATTCTTACACAGCTAGTACCCCAATATAGGCACTACCCTGAGACAAGACAAAAAGCATATTGAAGGAAAAAGAGCATAAACAAAATGAAATCATTGGGACCTAGTGAAAACCTAACTCCAGATCCAGAATAGAGATATAATCATACACTTTTTGTATGTAGTTCCAAATATTGTTTGTAGGTTTGATGTGTCCTTTAGCCTCTTGGATGGCTATTCTGCAAACTGTATTTGAGTTATGCCTCTTCTGAAAATTGAAGCTTGCTTACAAAGAACAGTTACTGTGCAAAGTTGCCATTACAAATATGTGAGAAAAAAGATGTCTTGGTTTCTATTGGGGAAGCTCCGTAAGCAGAAAAGAAGAACATACTTACTATGGAAAGACAGATTTCACTCTCTCAATATCAAGAAAGTCTTGCGTAGAATGAGGAACACCTAGCTTTATTTTCACCTTCATCTGCTCAAAACTGACACCTGGAACAGCACCTGTAATTCAGAAGCAATTGCAATACTCAAAACAATTTGTTGGACAGCTTGGAATAATTTTTTCATTTTCTGTACTAGATAATATTTATTGCTTCTAGATACGTCTGGAAAATGAAGATGTTAAGAAGGTTTTGAAATATTCAATCAAATAAATATGTAATTATGAATGCTACGCTAAATAGTTATTGGAGAATAACATTTTATTTGGGCTTATCATCAACCTAAAGTTATCATTTAGGATGATTAAGTTGCCCTTTAAAAAGGAATATAAAATGTTTTATGCATAATTTTCTCTGGCACCTGTTTTGTTCCATTAGGGAAGATTCCCTTTAGTGAGGCATATCAAAGTCACGTATGAAATATAAATCCTTGGCCACTTTGCACACACTTTCCCTTCAGTACAAGGGAACTAAGGGCACTAGGCACACACTTTAAAGATTGATCAAGGCTACAATGAAGTAACTTTGTGACATCTTTAGCATTCTTCACTCTTTTAAAGAGCTCATAGGTCTCTTCATCTTTAGGCTTCTTTTAGTGCTTCACAGCTCTTATCTGTCTTCTTTCTTATATTCTCTCCGAAGTTTCATTACAAATGTTTCGCAACATTTATTAGCACCAATGGTTTTCAAATGGTTTCCTCAATTGATTTTTTGGTCTCTCAACATTTTCATTATGTGGTTTTAAGGTAACTATTAACTTGTCTTTTAGTACATATATTTAACTTATGATTCAATAATTGAGGAGTTAACCTTGGAATTCTCTCTCTCAGTAACTCATGACTCATTTGACATTATTCGTTACCATGATTTTACAGCTTTTTTGCAACTAGGATCATTGTTGTATGAATTCTCAGAAATGTAAGGAATTGCTTATGTCCCATTTTGGTAAAGTGCCTCTCTTACTACCCTCTAAGTGGAGCATAATGCTTTATATATTTGACAGAACAACCATCTGTAATTTTCTTGAGATAAATTAATTTTTTTAATGCAAACAATTGTTTGATAATACTATCTCAATAATCATGAACATATTCCCTTGTAGTATTTTGAGGCAGTTTAGGAGATTCTAATATTACTGGTGTTTCTTGAGAGGCCTATATTGTAAGGGCTAAATTAGCATCAATTAGTCCTAGTCAATACCCACATCTCAAAGCCTGTTTAATTCCCATTCAAATCAACTTTCTATAGTTGTTTCTTAGTCCTGCTAGGGATAAATTTCTATCTTAGCATAAGATGAAAATATATGAACAAATGTAAGTGCTTAATTTTGTTTACTTACTGTTTTAGCTGTAATATTCTATTTATTACAAGATTTAATTTTTCTTACATTAAAATATGAATTGAAAAGCAAATAGAAACACATTGATTATTTAATAAAGACTTAATTTACTAAAATATGTCCCTTTGGCCACAAATAACATTTCATATAACCAGTATCCATGGTGAATGTATTAAGGTTTTTTGATAGTGAAATTAATTTTGTAACTATGAACCCTTTGTTAAATGTTTCAAAATTTTCAAGATTATTTGTATGTTTGCTTGAGTGTCCACCTGTTTCTAGTGGTTGATGCCTTAACATGCCTTTGTCAAACTACTACTATAATTCTGAATCCTGATAATGTGTGATAATCTTAATAATTCAAGAGAATGGTATTTCCTTTTTTGCTTGTTTGGGTGTCACACCAATGAAACTGAACTCATTTTAATTCCACTTGCTATGCCTGACTGCACAATCTTTCTTATTTTCAGCCTTATCATCACAATTGAAAATGATGGATCCTCACTTTCCAGCTACCCATCGTATGGTTTCATTTAATGATTTGCATGTACACTGGGTCAACATGTCAATGGGGCCTTCACATTTTTGAGAAAATGCAATAAACACAATTAATAAATAGTTTCCTTTGTTGTTGAAACTCATAGAAAATTAGAGATAATTGAGCGTAGATTATGCCATTGGTCTTACACATCATACAGACGCTATGAGCAGCTTGAACTGATAACTTAAGGATACCTTTCACAGTTATGTTGAGGCATGAATTTTTGAGAACCTAGTTTTCAGCCTGGTACAAACAATGGCAGTGGAAGAGAAAGCTTTCCACTCTCCATCATAATGCACAAAATCCCATATCCCAAGCAATCAATGAATTTTATCATGTATCCATTCCAGTGCAGATGAAACAAATGCTGAGTTTCATGGCAGATTGTTGGTTTAAAAAATCTCAAAAATAGGAAGAGATAAGGCATGAACAGGATCCCCTAGCACTTGCCATGAACTTCCCAGTTAGCAAGGGAACTTGTTTATGGTATATGGTTTGAAGGGCACTCTTAGGGTGTTGAAACTCTATGTTCATCATTATGTTGTTGATGTCTTCTGTGACAGTCTTTTATCTTTGCAAACACCACCCTGATAGGGTAGTGTCCATTAAAGTTTCAAACCCAAGAGATACATCAGACCAGTAGTCTACACATCTTTAGGGTGCTATGAGCAGACTGAAGTGATAACTTAAGGATAGCTTCATCCTTATGTTAGGGAATGAACTCTTAAGAACCTAATTGTAAGCAGTGAAGGCTTCTGTAGTCTAGTATTGTCTTAAAAATATTCATTTTACAGGATATTTTGCTATGTAGGAGTACTTTTAATCCTCAATTTATCACCGTGGCAGATATTTATACTATTGTTAATGCTTAAGTCATCACTATGATGTCTATGATTTGGACTTTTGCACTTTTGAAGAAGGATGTTTTTTGCTAGAATGACAAAGCCACAAAAAACATTTTGCAAGCTCAAACAAGTTATGTGCACTACTCTAATTGTAGTCACTCTAGATTTCATTAAGACATTCATTATTATATGTTATGCTTTAGGACACGATGTATACAATGAAATTGAAAAAACAAGAAATCTAAGAACTTGAAAATATAAAATAGAAATCAAATCCTAATTCCTAATTAACAACTGCACTACAAACCTCAAGTATGAAATGTAGCTTTGCCTGTTGGGATGTGGATACGAATTAGCAGAATAACACTAAGTTCGATTGACAAGATATTTCAACAAAATGGATTTGCATTAAGTATGATTGATGAAAATGATGAAGGAATAATTGCAATTATAGACTTTCCGAGGAAAAATCAATTGGGAGATGAGGATAAGAATGAATACCTGAGTTAACTGAACAAGTTGTGGAGTCAACTCAGATGAAATTTTGAAATTTTGAAATTTTGAATTGATGAGAGGACAATAATGAATTATTCAATTCAATAATTGGATAAATGTGAGAAATAAATTTCTGATTGAAGATGAAGTTGACTAGTGAATGAAGAAGAAGTTTCTAAAATCAGACAAAGTTGACCGATGAAGGAAGAGTTAACTAAAGAGATGAAAATGGAATTCTTATTTGAAAATGGCTAATTAGATCTCATTTAATTAAATAATAAAATATTATTTAATTAAATGGATAAAATTAGTAAATGATAATAAATTAATTAATTATAATGATGATGATTAAAGGTTGATGATTAGGAGAATTAATTATTAATGGTGATAATTAGGGTTTGATGACTAAGTGACTCATTTTAGTGTCTACACACGACAGTGGTGCAATTCTAATACAAGAGGGGCGACTTCTAGCTTTTGAGAGTCACTAACTCAAGGGCAAGAATCTAGTCTAGCCGTTTTATGAAAATAAAATGTTAGCAATCGTGCATGCAGTCAAGCAATGATGCCACTATGTAATGTCCCCAACTGGACAAACTTAGGAAATAGGCAATTTTTATGGAATTTTCTGATTTTACAAACTGAAAATAAATAGTGAAATGCAGGACATGGCTACCAACTCCAACAAATGAACACTGATAGCAATCAATCAATACAAACTGCTATTGTAAGCAAGTACGAACACTGAGCAAATCACTGGATTAATTAAAAAATATGTTCAACCAAGTATCAATGCTGATATAAGTGAATTTAAAACCCTAACACCCAATCAGATCTTTTTAATAGACTGCTACAGAAAATCGCTAACTTACAGCTAATTATCAGCAGTTAAATGATATCATTTATCAAACCACAATATGGCAATGGTATGATCTGATGTAGACACAAATATTAATAGGCTGCTGTACAAATTAATAAAAATATCAACCCCCACAGCCTCCATACGAAATGATCACAGCCTTCTAGTATGCAAACACTGACAATAACTGCTATAGGGACTAGTAAGATACAAAAACAGCAAACCCATGAATAAATAACAGTACAAACCAATGTCAAATCCTATCTCGGCAATGTAATCAGCAGCAACAATGACTGATATACAGCTATATAATTATGCATAGAATGAACAATAGTCGATAATCTAGCTGCAATCACAGAATACTCACAAGTTGCCTGGTGCAGACTGATAGCAAATCATGTTATGTTACTTGTACAGCAGATAATGCAATGGTACAGCAATGATAAAAATCTCAAGGAAAAAGCAAAGTTAGTAGAACATTAGATAATGAATGCCAACAACACCGAATAAGATATGGAAATAGGAGAAGCAACATTATTAATTTCCTCAAATATGGCAGTACCACAGCATACAAAATCTGATATAGAAAAGTATGGCAGACCCAGCAGTTATTAATAAACTTATTCACAGCTTCCTTTGATGTGTACAGAAATCAATCCAAATGTTACAGAACTAATGCAGAATATACGGCCAGCATAGATAATGTCATCCCATGCTGCAATCTGCTATTTAAATTGGTACAGCTGGAAATGATTATGAAAGATGGAATCTTCAGCAGTCAAGGAATCTTCAACAGTCAAGGAATCTTCAATATCTCAAGAAAATCTAGAAATCTTCACCAAGCTCTAAATCTCCAATATCTTCAACAATTTGCTTGCAAATATGAATTGGAATAATTGCAACAATAAGCCCAAATGCAATCCTTGAAGCCTCAAATGGAGATGAGGGTTTTCATCCCCAAATCCACTATGGAAAACCAAGAGCATTTTTGTCCTCTAGATCTCCAAAACCAAGGGCTTTCGTCCTTGATTGCTTTAATCTCCAAATTGAAAGGGATAATCAAAATGACAAATTGGGATTAGCTAGAATGATTTGATGTGAGCCTTGACCTCTCTTATATAGACACCTACTTTGGGCACTCTATTTTATTTTCCTTCCAAGTATTTTATAATACTTTTAAATTACATCCAAAGGCCTACCTTTTGAATTAAATTTTGAATGAAGTGTTAAAAACACTTATTAAACATTACATAGGACCTATAATAATATTTAAGTTGCCCTCTTGAAAATAAAATGATTAGGCCCACTTAAAATATTATTATTATTTCCCTTATTTTATCCTTTAGCCTATGGGGGCGGGGGCCCTAGCTCGGTTGGCTAAATCTTTCATGTTGTAGGAGGTTGGTCACGAGGTCTAGTCTCCCCCACCCCCGTGGTACGGGAGAGTGTGTCACGCCAGTGCCGCCGGTCACGTTAAAAAGTTTACCAAGCACACTGCAGTTTATAGGGGGTCGTGCTACCCGATTCCTACAGTCTTAAAAAAAAAAAAAAATCCTTTAGCCTATGGGAAATTAAAAAGGCTACAAGTCTTCAATTAATTTCTTTTATTTTTGACAAGGGGACATGACACACTAGTTGATAGGGATAAACTTAAAGGTAAAAACAGATCATGATACCACCAACTAATTTTTGAAGTAAAGGTTACCCTTAGACTAGCAACAAAAATGGGTTACTAAAATGTTGGAATATGACTTCAAGATAATATATAAGGAGGGGAAAGAGCTTTTTGGTAGTTGATGCACTATCCAAAAGAGAAGAAGATGTAGAAGCATTACTTTGTGTTATATCTATACTCTAAGCAGATTGGGTGGATGAGGCTATGACAAAATGGCAGCAGTATCCTAATATTTCTCAACTGATCCAGTGATTGCAACATGATCTAGGAGCATCCAATAAATATTTTTGGAGTGGGGACTCTTTATGGTACAAAGATCAACAATTACTTTGCAGCTGTCAAGAATAAGGTTTTGGGGAAGTTCCATGTATCTTGATGGGTGCACTCTCCTTAAAGATGTGTCACTGATTCAAACTTGATTCTTGTGGGTCTCAAAGGTGATGAATAGAAATTTTTAGCAAAATGTTTGATCTACCAACAAGACTAATGCAGGAGCGCACCTGGGCAAACACGGGATCAACAGCACCCAAAAACATTTTGAAATATAAAATACATGGGAAATGTGAAGAGCCACGCCAGAGATTGGAAGAGTTGTGTGTGGAAGGGGAGGAGTCGAGACTGCCAAATAAAAAATGCAGATTTGAATGGTATGGGGTCGTGCCATTTTGAAGAAATACATGTAATGCAAATTGGGGGGCATGTGAAAAGGCATATATGAGGAGTGAAAAGAGCCCGCCAAGTAATGGAAGAGGGGCAATGCCACTTCAAAAGAAAAGGCTGCCAATAAAAATGCAGAGGTAGACAATAAAAATAGGCTGCGCCTCGTGGGAATTTAAAAAGACAAAGAAAACCAAAATTGGCATGGGCAGCTAAGTTCTGGAGAAGATGGCACATGAAAGAGGGGGAAATAGATATGGAGGATGCAGTCACAGCCATATAGGAGAATGGGCAATGCCACAAAGGGTGTGAAAAGAGTTGGGGAGATAAAGAAATGGGCATGTAGGTTTTGATAGGAATGAGATAAGTAGACAATTGCAAAGTAGGGGCGACAATGAAGGTGTGGAAATAAAATATGAAATAAAAGAACTACATTATGGGTCGAATGAATGTAGCCTGAGTTGAGAACATAGATGGAAGTTTACAATGGAAAAGAAATGTGCAAATAAGAAATGTAACTTGCCAAATGTACAAGTATTTTTTTTTGTAGATTGAGAAGATAATTAATCTACAACAAATTTTGAAGTTATTGAAATTTGATAGATGCCTGTGATAATTTAATGTTTGGAATTAAATTCATTATCCTTGTTTTGTTTAAGATAATTGATTGAAAATGACAAATGCAATTGTCAATTTAAATTCGAATTGGTTATGGGTTTTTGCGTTTACATCAATTGGTATCAAAGCTAGAGGTTCTAAGTGTATAGGCAAATCGTCGAACTTGAGGCAGCCTATGCCAGGACTTGTGAGTAGAGGAAGCATGATTGTGAACTCGAAAGAATCATTTAAGGTGTGTGAAATCCTTATTCTTGACAGCAGCGAAGAAATTGCTTTTGCAAAACATGTGATGTAGTAGTGATAGATTGTTGTAGGGAACAAGATGGGGATATTGTTGAGGAAGAATCCCGTAATATGGGATGGATGGAGGCAGTATGAAAAGAGGAAGATTTTGGCAATGATGGCTGATATAAATGCAAGATTGAGTAGATTGGAAACATGGCAGCATAGAAAGGATATCAAGAGTGAAGAGGTCGTAGTGAAGACATGCCATTAGGAAGGCATAAAAGGAAAGGATGAGGAAGATGAAGAATTGTGTGCAATAGTGATTGAGGAAGTGAAAGATGTGAGAAGCGAATAAAAGAATGAACAAGAGGATGCAAGTGTAGTAGCGATGATGGTAGAAGAGAATGAAGATATAGCAGTGGAAGTAGAAGTTGCAACGATCGAGTGCAAGGATTTTGTAGCAAATGGCAAAGACAAAGATGATTTGTTGTTGAAGATGTTGGCAATAGAAGAATGGATGGAAAAGATGAATGTTGCAGCAAAGGGTGAAGAAGGAAAAGTCGCAGCTAATGGTAATGAGGGAGATGTCACAACAAAGGTAAAATTATTGTATTTTGTGATGATGCTGATTTCCCTTCGTTTTCTATGATTAGGGTTGGAGAGCATGAAGAAAAGCACATGGAAATATATAATTTCCATGAAGTTGTAGATGAAAATTTTGGTGAGGATGTTGCAGGTTGTAATAGGGATGATGTGAGATTTTGGTGGAGGTGGTCAATTGATGGTGGAATGGATTCCATAAATGAGGAGCAAAGAGGAGAAAGAAATTGGAGGACGGTACATGGTGGATGTAAGTCCACGAGAGGAGAGAAGAATGGAGTGCAGATTTGTTGGAGCGTGAAGTTAGTTCTGACAATAGTAACGAGACTCGCCAGGGCTTGGCGAGTCCCGAGCCGAGTGACCCTGGCCAAGTCTTGGGAGCCCGGACTTAGATGCAACCGAGTCCTACCACGTCCAGGCCGGACTCGCCGGACACGCCATGTCCAGGAGAGTCCCAAGCCCTGGACACAACCAGCGCAACAAAGGCCAAAAAGGCCCCAAAAAACATAAAATTAAAGTTTAAAGTTTTTTTTTTTTTACTTACATTATCTACCCAACCCTAAAAGCAAAACCTCATTTCATTCATTTGGAAAAATAGGAGTAGAAGAGAGAGTTGTGAAGAAAAAGAAAAGATCATTGTAGGGCAACCAGCAAGCTGTTGAAGACAAATCCAGGCTGTTAAATCATTTGGGAAGCTTCATACCAGCAAGGAGGTGCATTGAGAGGTCATTACCAGCAATTGGGAGGAGTTTGCATTGCATTCCAAGCTAGATTTAAGAGGTAAGTTTGATTTTAATTGGTTTTTTTGTGTTTTTTTAACAAATAATTCATTGTAATTTGTAAAATCATTTTTTTTTAGTTTGCATTTTTTTTTACAAACCCTACTTGCAACTTAAATAATTTTAGAAACCCTACTTGTTATTGCAGCCACTTTCATTTGCAAATCAAACCATATTTTCACAATGTCTCAAACCCCAGGCAGAATAGACCCTGCTTGGAAACATGCTGAAATATTTGCCAAAATGAAAAAAGGACAGGCAAAATGGAAATATTGCAAAACAATATATCATGGAGGCATAAACAAATTGAAATATCATATAGCATGCATACCTGTCTATGATGCAGTGGGCTGCACTGAAGCACCTCCTGAGGTTGTTCGTGAAGTGCAAGTGCAATTAGAAACATTTGAATTGCAAAAAGAAATGAAAAAGAGGCAGAGCCAGGAGTTGGCGAGTGTTGGACAAGGACTTGGTGCTATTGGAGATGCTTCTTCCATGCCTCCATGCCGTCCTAATGCTAGTGCTTGTGCTAGTGTTTTTGCTTCTACACCAACTATGCATACTCCTAGTGCTATTGGCACTGCTACTACTAGTGGTAGTGGGAGTGTTAGCATTGGCCCTAGAGTTTGTAAATCTAGGGTGGACTCATATTTTGTACCACGCACTACTCCTAGTTCCCAACCATCGCTTGAGAGCATGGGTTGGAACAAGGACGCACATGATGCAGTGAAGAAAACAATTGCAAACTTCTAGTACTATTGCACCATTCCCTTCCATGTAGCCAGGTAATTCTTTTTCGTTTAATTGTTTTAAAATTTATATTTAAATTTTAGAATCTAGATGTATCTCATTATCAAATTCAAATTTAAAGTTAAAAACTTATAACTTTTCATTTTACAATACTTATCTAAGTAACTTATTAATTTATTTATGACATGTTTTAAGTCTCCTTTTTGGCAAACACGGTTGATGCCATAACCATATGTGGGGCGGAGTTCAAAGCCCCTACTGAAGATGAATTAAAGGGCCCATTTTTTACTCAAAAATTGACAGATGTAAAAGCACAATTAGAGGAGCAGCACTTGCAGTGGAGGAGGTTGGGTTGCACCATCATGACTGATGGTTCGACCGATAGGAGAAATAGGACACTGCTTAGTTTTCTAGTTTGCTCCGGAGGTAATTGTACTTCCCTCAATGCATTGATTAATTTGAAATTTGATTTTGATTTAGTGATTAATAATTTAATATGGCTGATTTATGTTTTTTAATTTATTGAATAATTGGTTTTGCTTATTTTTTCAGGTGACACCATCTTCATCAAGTCCATTGATGCTTCCACCCAATTCAAAAATGCCACATACCTTTGTGAGGCGATAGAGGAGGTGATAGCTGAGGTGGGGGAAGAGAATGTAGTTCAAGTGGTGACAGATAATGCAGCAAATTATGTTGCTACTGGTAGATTATTGATGGAGAGGCACCCTACTATATTTTGGACTCCATGTGCCGCCCATTGCATTGATCATCTTGGAGGATCTTGGCAAGCTCCCATGGATCAAAACATGTGTGGATGCCGCAAAAAGCATTTGCAAATTTGTATACAATCACACATGGGTGCTTAGCCTTATGAGGCAACACACGGGGTTGAGGGAGTTGGCTCGTCCTGGCATCACTAGTTTTGCAACAAATTTTATCACATTGCAATCCTTGATTTGATCAAAGGCAGCTTTAAGGTACATGTTTGTTGGTAAGGAGTGGTCTTCTTCATCCTATGCTACAAGAACTGCAGGGATTGCTGTGGCTGATTGCATTTTTGATGAGCCAGGGTTTTGTACACCAGCGGAGGAGATTGTGAAGGTAAAATTTAATTCTTCATTATGTTTTAATTTTTATTCATATTTTACTTTTATTTGTTTATTTTTGTTCACACTTAAGTTAATGTTTCACAATGTTTGCACTTTGCAGTTTACTGAGCCCTTGATAGTTCTCCTACGAGTTGTTGATGGGGAGAAGCCCACAATGGGCTACATATATGAGGGCATGGATAGGGCCAAAAAGGCCATTAGATCTGTCTAAGTGGAGTTGAGGAGAAGTATCGTCCCATTTGGGAGATCATTGATAGGAGATGGCAACACCAACTTCATAGGCCCATCCATGCAGCTGCATGTTTCCTAAATCTGGCATTCCAATTCAGCCGTAATTTTCATGCAGATAGAGAGATTCTTAGTGGGCTCTACTCGATGATAGAGCGGATGTTGCCTATTGTTACTACACAGATAGTGCACGAGATAGATGCCTTCACTAAGGCACAAGGAGACTTCTTTGCATGTCATTTGTGGAAAGAGAGAAGAACGACATTACAGCCAAGTAAAAATATATTTAAGGGCATAATTTTCATCTTTTTATATTATAATTTATTATTAAATGTTGAACTTGAAACTTGAAATGAGATTGATTTTGTTTCTTTTTCTCATCTCAGATAGTTGGTGGGAGATGTTTGGTTTTGATACACCAAACCTTCAAAATGTTGCCATTCGTATATTGAGCCAGCCATGCAGTTCACCGGGTTGTGAGCGCAATTGGAGTATGTTTGAGCACATACACTCCAAGAAGCACAATAGACTGTCAGTGGAGAGGATGAATGATTTGGTATATGTTCATTACAACCTTTGGCTCAGATACAAGAAGCTTTTTGACCACGACTCCACCCCGATCAGGCTAGAGGAGGTTGATCCACAGTCTGAGTGGATCACTAAGGCTACAGATGCAGTCTTTAGTGACAAGGACCTTGATTGGGTGGACCAAGTAGAGAGAGACGCTGAGGTTGTAGCCATGGTTGAGGAGGAGGCTAGAGCACGAGGAGACACGACTGCTGTTGGTGAGAGTGGCATGGAGAGTCAAACACAGGCAGAGACTATGGCTGCAGCTACTACATCATCGAGGACCCTTAGAAGCCTTCATAGGAAGGATGTTGGCTCCACTAAGCCATAGACTTGTGGCTATTTTTTTGATATTTCATATTTATATGTAACATTCGATGTCATGGATTTCATATTCCATGAGTTTTGTATACATTTGACTATATTTATATATCTAAGTATGCTATTTCCTTCAGCAGCTCAACTACAATTTGTGTTGTACACTTGTGTATGTGATCAAATTTGCTTCTATTTAATGATGTTATTATGTCTTTAAGGTTTATTCAATAAAGGGTGCTTGAAACAAGTTTTAAATCCTTAAAAATCTCTAACTTTCTAGGGTTTTTTCAACTTTTCTCATTTTGCCGAGTCTGGGCGCCGAGTCCCGAGTCCCGAGTTGAGTCACCCTAGCCAAATCCGAGTCTCATTACTATGGTTATGACAAGATGCTGGAAGAAGAGGAAGAAAAATCGTTTCATGTGCACTTTGGACAGCGATGGAGTTCATTGCAGATTGCTTGCAATTTGGAAAAATGGTTCTACCATTCAACTCCACTTTTGTGAGCCTATGCTAACTAACTTCCTACCTAGCGTGTCTGATGCAGGAGCACCTAGGCGAACATGCAATCAGCATCACCCAAAAACATTTTGAAATATAAAATACATGAGAAATGTGAAGAGCCACACTAGAGATTGGAAGAGTCATGTGTGGAAGGAAAAGTGTCGAAGCTGCCAAATAAAAAGTGCAGATTTGAATGGTATGGGGTCATGCCATTTTGAAGAAATACATGTAATGAAAATTGGGGGACATGTGAAAAGGCATATATGAAGAGTGGAAAGAGCTCGCCAAGTAATGGAAGAGGGGCGACGCCACTTTAAAAGAAAAGGTTGCCAGTAAAAATGCAGGGGTGGACAATAAAAATAGGTTGCGCCTCATGAGAAGGAGGTAATTTAAAAAGACAAAGAAAACCAAAATTGGCACGGGCAGCTAAGTTTTGGAGAAGACAACACATGAAAGAGGGGGAAATAGATATGGAGGATGCAATTGCAGCCATATAGGAGAATGGGCAGCGCCACAAAGGGTGTGAAAAGAGCTGAGATAAAGAAATGGGTACACAAATTCTGATAGGAATGAGATAAGTAGACAAGTGTAGAGGAGGGGTGACAATGACGGTGCGGAAATAATATATGATAGAAAAGAACTCGATTATGGGTCAAGTGAGTGTAGGCTGAGTTGAGAAGAACACAATTTGAAGTTTACAATGGAAAACAAATGTGCAAATAAGAAATGCAACTGTTATCACTTGGAATATGCACCTTGCTAGATCTTGAATCCAACTATCCTATGAAACATAGGATGATCTCTCAAGTTGTGGGACTTGCGAAACTCGAGGTCAACCTTTGATTAAAGGGCGGCTTCCCCTTGGTAAATCACCTAAAAACTATCTCTAACTAAAGAACCTTGTTGGGAAAAGAGATGAGAAAGATCTGATAATCTAAATCTAAAACACAAAATGAAGGTGATACACCAAATATAGCAGATTTCTACTTTGTTTCAGCAACACAACTTATGAATCTCAATCTAAAGCTCCACATAGTAATTTGCAACAATAATTCAGAGGTAAACTTAGAACAACAGCAATTAAGGAGTCACAAAATTCACAATAATACCTACTTTTATTTCATACACAGAAAATCGAAACAAATAGAGGCAAAAATATTGATCTTTGAATCATTGAAGACTGCTACAATGACTGTTTTCTAGAAAAACAGTAAACTATTACATCACAAGCATACAATCAACCATTATTTCAGAGTGAAACAAGGTTGAATATGCAATCAATCAAGAAAATTACAGAAGTAAAGATCTGATTCTGACTTTAAAAATTAAAGGACTGAATGTCACTTTGTCACAATAAACTTTTTCAATGTTTGCAACAGAGCATAGGCCTCTTATTTATAGATTTTGAGAGCCTAAATTCAAAAAGTCGTGTTGCTTTAGATATTTTCCTATGAGTTGTCATCCTTATCCTCTGTGGATTAGATTTACCTTTTGCTTTATGAGTTGTCAATCTTATCCTCTGTGGATAAGATATTTGTAATCCTTATCCTCTATGTTGTCATCCTTATCCTCTGTAGATAAGATATTTTGTAATCCTTATCCTTTGTGGATAAGATATTTTGCATTCCTTATCCTTTGACTTTGACTTTCATGAAGTTAGTGAACTCCTTTATTATTTTTCCATGCTTTGCTGATTTTGCAGAAAATATTTTCTCTCTCCTCTCTCCTCTTTTTTTTGTTCTGATTTATCAAAAAATCAGGTAACAGTAACTTGCCAAATGTACAAGTATTTTTTCCTGTAGATTGAGAAGACAATAAAACTAAAATAAATTCTTAAGTTATTGAAATTTGATAGATGCTTGTGATAATTCCATGTTTGGTATTGAATTCAGTATCCTTGTTTTGTTTAAAGATAACTGATTGAAATTGACAAATGCAATTGTCAATTTAAATTCGAATTGGTTATTGTTGATGTGATTTTTGTGACCGCACCAATCAGCAGAACAAAATAATCCGAAGGCTACTCCATTCTCTCTTGATCAAAGAATTTCGTGCGCTAAGATTGCAAGAAAGATCGCACGTTCAACTCCAAGGTTCCAAAATGCTTTGGAATACCCTCAGTAGGTTCGTTGTGATATGCTGTTTTTACGAGGGGACTTACACAATTGTTCAAAAGGTTCGCAGTTTAACAACGGGTTAACTATTGGAAGGGGATTTCCTTTTATGTGTTGTGAATGGTTTGGCGATGATGTATGAATTTTCCTAAAACTAACCAGAAATATGTTGAATTGAATGGCTGCACAGATTAGAAAATTATATCCTAGTCTAAATGCAAGAGGTATTGAGCTTGACTTCAATGAACTTCAACCGAACGTTGTCTTGCCTCCCGTTGGACAGCTTCGACAAGGTTGGTGCAATCTTCAAGGGAGCGAAAAGATGTTCAAATCATGACTCAACAATGCAAATACCATCAAAACGATGCATACATACACATGAATCTTGATCGAAGTTAAGTCTAAAAGGTATTCCAGTTGACCACACAGGACAAACTTACCATCAGTAAGCTTGTTAGTGGTATGGATTAATGAAGCTCACTTAAATCAAACACAACCACCCATAATTAACTACTTGCATGAAAATTACTCTAACTTATATCCTATTTGAAGTTGAAGGGTGAAGAAACCTCACTAACTGCTCATAACGAAAGACAAATTCACCAATCAATGAAACTCTTTCATTATAATAGTCTTCGTAACAATTCCTTACAAAATTCTCAAAAGAAGAATTCTCCTTCTCCTTCAAACAATGCAATGAAACTATTCTAACTCTAACTATCTCTCTATGCTCTAGCAAAATGTCTACTCTCTAGTCTGATCCAATGTCTAACTATGTACAAATGAGGGGACTCCCCTTTATATAGCTGGCCAATCTCAATGGATGGTCCAAATCAAATTACTATGGACAGCTCAGATCGAGCCACTTCAGCCCTAGACAAGATTCACCCTAAAAACCGCCAGAAGGTGGAGGAGTGGCGTAATTAATAAGTACAAAAATAGCAGATTCCTCCTTGACCACTATGGGCAATTAATGCCCACTATCCCTCCAGAAGATTCTCGTCCATGACTTTGTTTCCATTGCTCTTCTCTCTGACCTCGTAAGCTACGAACCAGACCAGCACTGCATCAACCTCCTATTCTGAAATTGTCAGAGTAAGATTGAGCTGATATTCAAGAATAGCAATCATCTGCTCCTGCCGGTCACAAGACTTTCTCCAACTCTCGATAGATTCCTGTGTGCTCTAAATGATGGCCGAGAATGTAGAGATATTTTCAAAGTCCAGTTGAGCAAACACCCTCATCTCGAAGAAGAAAGGCTGCAACCTCCCCTTCAATCCATCTATCTCTACCTCCTCGGGAGTTAGCCTTCTAGTGAATAACGCTTCCAGCGTATTGAGGATGCCTTCGTGAATATTTCCCATTGCTTTTCTGATCTTGGTAGACTCCGTCTTTGCCATGTCAAAGAAACCTCTACCAGTGAATGCAGCAGAATACCATCCTGGAAAATCATACCTATCCCCTGCTTGGATCACCCCTTCATCAACCAAAGTCTGCACAGGTATGCGCATCAGAACAGCTAGGCGTGGAATGGTCTTATCTTGGAATATGTGGGTGTCGTTCCAAGCCTGCTCAATGTTCCCCAAGCGTGAGAGGATACCGGAAACACGCTGGAAAGAGGAGACAAGATCAATCATGAA
Organism: Sequoia sempervirens; assembly: GCA_007258455.2. NCBI lineage: Eukaryota > Viridiplantae > Streptophyta > Pinopsida > Cupressales > Cupressaceae > Sequoia > Sequoia sempervirens. The sequence continues at coordinate 303,249,261 of VDFB02086081.1, read as the reverse complement.
TTTTTCAGCCTCAGCACGGACACCGCCAATCCACTTATCTCCCTCTTGAATGGCCTTCTTCATTTCTTCGAGCCCGCTAATCGACTCTCGTGGAAGCTCAACTGGAAGCTCCACCGTTGGGTTCTCCTGAGCACATGGTTGTGCTAGATGCCGCACATACCCAACTAATGCCCTATGTTCCTTTTTCAATTTCTTGTACTTTCCTTCCTTTCGCACCAGCCTATCGTTCAGCGCCTGGAAGGAACTTTTAGCCTCCTCAACAACTTGTGCTCCGGAGGGATGCCCTAATTCAATTGTAGTAACAGTTAACTCTCAGGCATCACATCACCCAGATCACACTCCTCCCTCGGAACTGCAACATGGAGAGTGCGAGAACCGGCCTCATCCATTTCCATTCTGGAGTACTTCCTTGCTCTCTTTCTTTTAGGTGACTCACTTATTCTGTTCAGGAGCTCCTCCATTTCTACTGCTGGGTCAGTGTCATCCTCCTAATCTCTCCTTATCGCGCGTGAGAGCCAATTTGGAACATTCTGCTGAGTGCCATAGACAATAAGGGGCTGCTCCTCAGTTGCTTCAACTTCATGAACCTCTTCTTGAGCAACATTCGGTCGAGGCTCATCTATCTCCATACGTTGACTATCCTCCTCATGACCTCAAACCTCAGGTTCCGTTTCATCCTCAAAGGCCGCCTCAAGTGCACGATCAAAGCGAATGTCTGTCTCTGTTTCATCTCCTTCATCTGGATGATTTGCACCCTCAGGAGCGTTGGCACTCTGACTATCAAGTTCTCTAGACAACGGCTGGTTGACTTCTCCTATTTCCTGCTCTTCATTCTCTCCAACCCTCTGATTTGCAAACATTGAAACTTCATGTACGCTGGAGGATCGAGCCAACAACTGAGTAGGCGATGTCTCCTCTATCCTTTGAGGCTCAGGCTGTATTGGTTCTTCCTCTTGTTGTGGCTCTGCAGCTTGGGCAATTTGTTTCCTTTTCTTTGCTGACACTGGTGGCCTCCAATTTCCCACGAGATTGTACGAGAGGGCAATTGAACTTCTCTTCAGCCTGTGAACATGCCCATCCACCCAACTCCTTGTGAAAGTTAAGACAGGCATAGACAAAGTGTCTAAGTCTGTAATCTCCAGCTCCGCCCAATCCGGTGGTGGGATTGGCGTGTTCTTTATTGACTCATAGTCTGAGTGCGTAAGTCTGGCATCTTCATCAACTTGATCCGGAACCTGGACCACCTCGCACTCCCTGATCAACTTCAGGGGCAACCTGGAGAACATCCTTCTTCTAATTTCAACTTCATCTTGTGCATTTGCCCAAATATCCTCCAAATGAGCCTTGTGTCTATATTCTTCGCCCTGTACAGTTCCAATCTTCCCTCGAGGATCAAAGTTTTGCCGGCTGGTATGGAGGGTGAGGTGATAGAACTACAATTCATCTTCCGCCTCCTTGGCTGCCTGCAAAGAAGGGCACTCCTCAAGTGAATTCCCCAAAACAATAGGGAAGTGCAGACCTCCTTTCTTCTTTTTTATAATTTTGTCATAGGCCATGAGTTGCCTAGACACTTTGAGCATTATCATTCTATCTGTGGGATACCTCGGTAGTCGGTAGACATATGAATGGCGTCCCGACAGCCTTATATATGTGAACTTTGGGAATTGGACAAACCAAAACCCGTACTCCTCAATCAACTCCTGTGCCTCCTTAGATATTCTTTGTTGCACTCTCCGTTGAAGAGTCCTCGTGATGTACATTGTAAAAGCATCGTTCACCCTTTTGAAGTGAGAGGTGCTCGTCAGATGTAACTACCTACAGGCTTCATGAATCTTGAATTGATTGTGACCACATCCGATCGGCTCCTGGTACGCCAGCCCCTTATATCTTGTCATTCGAGCCAGCATGTAAATGACATATGAGCTCATGTAGAATGTCTTTGTCCTTCTTAGATTTCTGAACTGCCCATCAATGTTATCACTGATCATCTGCGCCCAATCCACATTCTTTTCCTTCTAGCACCACGCTGATGTAGAAAAACATCCAAGGCTCGAAAGCATAGGCCTATGGGCTACCATTCACCCGGCTGAGCATCATGATCAAATCGCAATATTCTTGCTTCAGTTCTTCTAAGATGATTTGTTTCAGAAATTTGGTGCCAGGAGGCTTTGGCTTCCTCATCCAAGTCATGTTGATCCTCTTAGCACACTTATCAAAAGATGTAGCATACATCTTATCAGCTCTCTCCTTGGACTTGTACAACATTTTGTCCATAACTAGTATTCCGAATGCCTCACCAATTGCATCAAGTGTGAAATTTGCCAGCAGCGTGCCCTCTGGAGAAACAATCGTCCGGTGGTCCGAATTGTAGAAGTTTGCACACTCCATAATCAGCTCATGACATCGAACTGCTAGCGGGAAACCGGCAGCTGCATATAACCCACTTCTCACAATATTGTGCGAAGTCACCGATGGAGGATAACCACCTTGCCCGTATATTCTTCTCTTGAAGGTTTTGAGGTTGAACGATCCCAAGTTGGTGTCAGTCAAACCTCCCAGCTTCGATACAAACTTGGACTCCGGAATAAAAGACTTCAACTGTTTAATAATGGCCTGCCTGGAAGCATTTTCTTTGCCAGCTTCAACATTTCCAGCTCTAGCTGCAACCTTGCTTGTTCCGGCAACATCTCCTCTTCGACTTTCAACCATCTGCAAAATAAAAATCAAGCATTACAATTCTAACTTTAAAAATAAAAATTTCGTGAGATGGTTGGCAAGTGGAGTTGGCTTCAAATAAATAAAAAATTCAGCATTAAAACTTCAACTCCAAACCTCGAGAAATACAACTCCGAAATTTAAAACTTCAAGCTTCAGCAACTTGCAGCTATATTACTTCCAGTACTTCGAAAAAATCAATCTCAGCACTCACAACTTCAGATTTTACTTCTTCTCAGCACTCAACACTCTCAACTTCAGCAACTTGGAGAAATAATTTTCTCAACTTCAACAACTTCTTTCTTCTTCCTCGCTCAACAATCACTTTCAGCCTCAGCACAATTTCCACTCTGCAATTTTGTGAGGAAAAATGAAAAACTCCAAAGTTTTTATAACTGCAAGTAGGCGCCCATTTTAGCAAATGCCATTAATTCACTTCCCCATCACTTAGAAATTTTCCAATTTTAGGAGAGAATATTCCCAACTATCATACCGTCGTCATAGAAATTAGCTATTATTAGAGATTCCTTCCTCGTTCGAATTTAAAATTTTCCCTCCTTGGCTGCCAGTTATTTTCAGTTGATTGAAGTAATTTCGAGAAATTTATTAAAATTACTTCGGCATAAAAAATTTATCCATTTAAAATGGCGTATGTTTTATTAAAATTAATCTCAACACCATTTAATTCACTTGAGACAATTTTATTTATTTCCTAGCGCCTAAGAAAAATCCATACTTCGCCCGAAAAAGCTTTATTACTTGCAAGCTCCAGCATTTTAAAATTGCTAGACAAAATTATTTCCCCCCCAGAATATCTTCCAAAATAAATTTTCCCCTTGATAAATATCTCCCGACTTCAAAAATTTCATGTGTCCAAACGAAGGGGGACATTTTTGATTTTTTAAAACTTTGGAAAATAATAATTTTTTAATTTTAAATCGCCTTTTATAAATTCATCATTTAGTCTTGGGTGTATTTAACATTTAATTCCCCCACACTTGGATTATTTTCCACCGCAATCAAGGGGGTTAAATTTTTACGCCTAGCAATATTTTAATCACCTTCATCCAAGGCTAGGCGCATTTCACCCCTTAGACATTTAACTTATACACCTTAATAAAATTTCTCACTTCAACATCTCTTTGACTTAGGCGCATTTATTCTCCCTAGCTTTCACTTTCAATTTCCATTATACTCAGATTTCCTTCAATCTCACATCAAAGGCGCATATAGGAAGTCAAGTCCCAAATTCTAGACACTCAGCCAAATTTCTCATTCATCTCCAACTTCAGCCATGGCGCATTCATGGTATTTTACCTTAAATCTACACGCCTTAGAATATTTTATCAATTCTTCTTCAAAGTTGGGTGCAAATAGGGGTGTCTTCTTCAAATCTCCACGCCTTAGCACATCTCCGGCCATCTTCCTTTCTCTTTGGGCGCAAATAATGCATCATGCTTCAAATCTGCAACACTTACCTCCAGCTAGCAAGGGCGTATATGATCTCTTTGTAGTTTCAGTTTCCAACACTTATCCATGTTCTTGCAAGGGCGTGCTTGGACCTCTAGACTTTCACTTTCCTGGACTTAGAATATTTCTCCCGTCCCTTTCTTCAAGCTGAGGCGCCTTTAGAAGGGTGAACATTCACTTTACATGCCTTAGAAAAATTTTAATTCAACTCTGCAGGCTAGGCGCATATGCTAGGCTGAGTTTCCAGTTTCAACGCCTTAAAATACTCTTCAACCTTCCTCTAGTCAAAGGCGCATATGAGGCATCAAACTTTCATTTGATGCCTTAGTGAAATTTCAAGTATCTTTCCCTCTCTTCATTCGCAAATGAAAGGCCCATCTTTGAGTTGCACGTGACTTCCATTTTCAAAAACTTAGCACAATTTCAGTCAAGGCGCATACAGGAGGAAGTACTTTCAGCTTTAAGCACTTAGTAAATTTTTAGATCACCCTCATCTTCCTAGGCACATATCCATGGGTAAGCTTCAAGTTTGTATGCCTTAGAATATTTCTAAGTCCTTCTCCTAGTCAAGGCGCAAATGAGGTATGCTGCTTTCATTTTCCATACTTAAACTTTTTCCCTATACCTTCACAGGCTTAGGCGCATATGATATATCAAGCTTTCATTTTGAACACTTAGAAAATATTCCTATCAACTCGTCCAAGTTAACACCTCATACTTTCAACTTTCATCACTTAGAAGATTTTCAAGTCCTCCTCTTGTCTTGGGCGCAATTCCACCCCTGAGCTTTCAATTTAAATGACCTAGCCAACTTATCAAATCCAACTCTTCACTAGGGTGCATTTGAAAGGTATGCTTCCATTTTAACACTTAGAAATACTTTAAACACCTCCCTTGAAGTATGGGCGCATTTCCACCTCTGAGCTTTCATTTTAAACACTTAGACGCCTTTTATTCTCTCCATTCTAGCTTGGGGCACATTTAAGACCTTGTGCTTTCATTTTTGATGCCTTGGATAAATTTTCAAATTTTAACTTCTTGTTAAGGCGCATTTCACCATGTGAGCTTCTATCCTATCAACACTTAGAAAATTTTACCCTCTCTGCTTCAAGCTAAGGCACATATGACTAGGCCTACTTCAAGTTCCAAACACTTAGAAGAATTTTGAGGTTCTCCCTATCCTTGGGCGCATTTCAGCAATTGAGCTTCAAGTTTTAATGCCTTAGCAAAATTTCATCTGCCTCAGGTAGCCTCTAGGGTGAATTTTGATGTTGGGCTCCAAATTTTATCAAACTTAGTGAATTTCCTGTCCTTCGCCTGATTTGGGGTGACTTGTTTATGCTAGCCCTGGCTTGCCCTAACTTTCTAATTTTAGAAAGTTCTTCACATTTTGTGCTTTGAACTGATTTTTGACTCTGAAAAGCTTGATTTTGACTTTGTTTCGAACCTCGGGATGTGGTTGAACTTTCCGGGCCTGATGCCTGCCTGTACCTACTATTTTTAGCAACTTACTAAAAATAGCAACTGCTTAGAATGAGTTCAAATTTTGCATGTTGTTTGCCTGAAGGGTATTGATCGTGGCTGGATGCTGCCTCTGCATGACTGTCGTGTTTCGCCCTTGATTTTAGGAAACCCTAATTCTTCTGCACAGGCCTGCTAAAAATAGAAAGTGCTTGATTTTTGAATCTCTACAACTCCATTCAACTTGAAATTTGTGCCATGGGGTCTCCATCACTTGCTTGACCTATTCATATCGATGCCCTATGTTGACCTGCTATTTTTAGCAACTTACTAAAAATAGTAACTGCCCAATTTCATGACTTCCACAACTCCGTTTGACTTGAAATTTGAATGTTGTGATCCTCATCAGTAGACTTGCCTGTTCCCATTGGCGCCTGATGCTGACTTTCTATTTATAGCCTGTTTCAGGAACACCTTACTATAAATAGTAAGTGCTCCGATTACCTTCAAATTTTACCAGTGGACTCCTTGGAAGATGTTGATCACAATGGGATACCTTGATTTTTGGAAATTTTGGCGTTTGACCCCTCATTTTGAGTCCCGAAGCTGGAAACCCTAATTTGTCTTGCATGTGCCTCGAATGAGCTCCATTTAACTCCGTTTCTGTTGCATGTCACTGTGTTTGTGATTCTAAAGTGCTGGGCAGCTACCGAAGTGAACCTGCTAAAAATAGTAAGTGGTTGAAATAGTAAGTGGTTGAAAAAGTGACCAACCAACTGTCGGATGAGTTTGCATGTCACATTGCCCGAGAGATCTTGAAAAACCCAGAAAAATCATCAACATGCAAGCACTGGCTTAAAATAGTAAGTTCCAAAAAAGTGACCGACTCCAATTGCATGTTACCTCACTGCGAAGCTCTCGGAAAACCCAGAAAGATAATGCTGACATACGCTGAGAAAACTTACATGCAAACCCCAAAAATAGCCTCCAAAGGCTGAGTATTGAAAGTCATCGTCTTGTTTCGCATGTCATATCATTGCGAAGGTCTCGAAAAACCCAGAAAGAATCCTCAGACATGCATATAAAAGTTCAACATACAAACCCTAAAAATGGGCCTCGAAGGCTAGACTGCTAAAAATAGCAAGTTGTCTGTTTCAGCTCAAATTTTGCAAGTGGTGAGTTCTTAGTGTTCAAAGTGCAGTGTAGTTGTCAAAATTTGAAAATCTCAAGAAAACAGACTCCAAATGGGCACTTACTAAAAATAGAAAGTTGTCAGAATTCAGTGAAAATTCAGAGGGAGCCTGCTCGAAGTATCGTATCAACAGTGCTAAGCTCAGAACTCGACTAGCCAACTCAATTTGACCTCAAAATTGTCTAAAGACCGTAAACCCTAATTCATTGGAAAACACTCCAGACTTAGCCAAAATTCAAATCCAGGTCAAATGGCAAGTACATTACCAGACAAAAGAAACGAGAGAGAGAGACAGACCAAAAAACCCAAAGCCAAAAGACCCGAATGAAGCAAAAATTAGGGGGTCCCCATTTTGAATGGGGCGATGTGTGAAAAGGTCACAACAGTTATGAGTTTTTGTGTTTGCGTCAAGACAAAGGTGAAACAGTCAAGACTCAAATTCTTCCATAATGCTTATCCATCCCTAGTCAACATTGGGAGTAAGTGTCCATGGATTTCATCACAAGGTTGGCAAAGTAAGACAAGGAAATGTCATCATGTAGTGGACAGACTCGTCAAATATGCACAGTTTTGTGCATATCTCATCCATTCATTACTAGTACAGTTGCCACAACATTCACTGAAACAGTTCAAAAGTTGCATGGTACTCCAAGAATTATAGTAATTAATCACCACATTTGATTTACAATACATTTTTGGACTGATTTGTTCTCCTTTTTGGGTTCTCAAATAACTCACAGATCCTCTCACTATCCTCAATCTGATGGATAAAAGAAGGTATTTAACAAATGTTTGGAGGAATATCTTCATTTTTTTGCATCAGATCAGTTACACTGGTTTAATTGGCCACTGGAAAATGGTGGTATGACACTTCCATTCATATAAGAACCAAAATGCCACCGTTCATGGCACTCTATGGGTACCCTTCTCCTTCAATCATGTCTTCACTAAGTGTACAAAGCATACTTGAAAGACTCAAACACAACAATAACTCAGCAGGCCCAAAAAAATTTAAAACTCAAGACTTGGCAAGAACTTGGGGAAAACTTGGCAATAACTCAGCAAATTTATCGAACGTTTGAATATACATAAATTTTTTAATCAATGTGAGGAGTCTCTGCTATCATCCTGGACTCCTAGTAAATGTCATATGAGAAGTATTGATGAAAGAATATCAACCATCAAATGCAAAGTATCATAATAATTGTCATATGAGAAATATTGTTGTTCATTCTTCCAACAAATATCAACCATCAAATGCAGAGTATTAGAATGAATGTCATATGAGAAATATTGGTGTTCATCCTTCCAACGAATATCAACCATCAATCTACCACAACCTAAGTATGACCATGAATCTAGTAATAAGAATAATTATGATTACTTTTTATCAAAATATAATGGTAAGCTGATCTACAAGCACTAACAAAGCAATTGTTAGTGCTTGAAGATTGGCTTACCATATCCATACAAGTGTTGAGCAAGGGCCGAGCAGATAAAAGGCAAAAAAAAAAATATCTATTATTGCATGCCCTAAGTCATTGCAGTCATCCTCAATCACGTCCCGAAAATGCTTGAAAGCACATTAACTTTGTAATGTTTGACAGAAAAAATGCTTTTATACTGATTTTGGCAAGTTTTTGACAGGTTTTCATGCAAAATTTGTGAGTTTTTGGGAGTTTTTGATAATTTTTCATGCAAAAATCGCTGCAAATTTTTTAAAAACCTGATAGCGAGTTTTTGATGGGTTTTCAAGCAAAAATCATGAGCTTTTGGGAGTTTTTGACAATTTTTCATGCAAAAATCGCCACAAGTATTTTAAAAACCCAACATGTTTTCCAGCAAGTTACGTGCCCCCATTCTAGCTCACAAGTGCTCACAAAGTTTTGCAACTATGGTGCAGACCAAGATTCATGTAGTGGAAGAGCATATTCAGCATTAATAGGAACTCCTCTCAAGTCTCAAAGAGAACTTGACCATGGCACAGAAAAGGATGAAATAGCAAGCAGATTAGTGTAGAAGTGAGAAGCATTTCAAAGGGTGACTCGATATTTTTGAGACTCTAGTTATACATGTAGATTTCTCTAAACAACAAAATAAGGATAACCAGTTGACAACCAAATACTATGCAATCTGGACCTTACAACATGTTGGAAGTTTGAAACCATACATTGAAAACTCACTAACTCACCAAGTACTCATGCAACTCATGACTACATACAAGAAAATATAACAACCAAGTAACTCTCTTATGCTTAGTTTTGCCAAGTTTTCCAAGTTTGCTGAGTTAATGAATTTAAGTATTTTTTTAATTTCCTATGTTTTTGCCCAGTCGCCAAGTTTGAGTCAAAATTGGGTCTGTCAAGTTTTGCCAAGTCACGATTTTTAAAACTTTAGTTCAAACGAATTAAGAGCATAGGATACAAACTGGAATTACAACAAACAGCATGAATCCATCCAATCTTCCTTGTGTCTAATTTAAAGGTCATTGGAGATAAAATTCCAATTCAGACAAAGTTGCAGAGCTAGATGACAAAGGATTTTTTTTGGAACTAGAGGCAGTCATCCAAATGAGGAGCAAGAGGCTGCAAACTAGGACAATCGCTAAATATCTCATCAAATAAATGATCTTGCTGAGAGAAGATGCCACTTGGGAGGATGGATTCATTCAGAAACACCCACAGCTAAGCATTGAGGATAATGCTTCTTTGAAGAGAAAGGGAGCATGTTATGCCTTATCCCATTGGATGTGATCATATGGTATCCAACTTGTGGCATGCATAACCTTTGACTTGATCATTTGATAGCACCTAGATTTAGTAATTGTTGTGGTAATTGGCCTAATTGGGGTTATGTGACCAACATAGCCTATTTATGCTAAAGAAGAAGGCAGTGCTCTATGTTAAATATCATTTTGCCAATGATGAGCTTTTTGCAAAACTTTTTGAGGTTGCCCTCTCAAAGTGGCTCAATCTCAATAATCAATCTTATGTTTTCATTTCACTCATAGTGTGGATCTGCTTTAATTTTTGCATAGTCATTCCATTATCCTACTGTTTCTATCTTATGGATCTGTGCTATATTGATGCTACCTGCTCTTGCAATAAAGTAATTTCATTACCGATAGCACAAGAAATCCCATACCTTCCACTTGTTATGGCTTGCTAGAATTGTATCTGAACACTACGTGGGAGGATGGCCAGTAGCATGCCCACAGGAACTTGTTGACTACTGAAAAACAGTAAACTCTTGTGAACAACATAATCTGCAGATTAGAAGTTTGCTGCAATCTAATAAAATCATAAATGTCTGTTGGTTGTCTTTATAATGAAAAAAACAAAACTTTGTTGCTCAGTGGAATTGTGGACCACTAATTAATAGGAGTAACAACCAGGGCTTCAAATTACTCTCAGTGCCCACTTCAAATCAAAGCATGACCAAGCATGTAACTGATTAATAGACCAAAGGTAACCTCTCTTGGAACTTTAATGTCACTGTTGCATTGCAGGAGGTTGATGATGGCTCACAACACCATACAGAACAAGGAAAAAGAGTTTTATGCTGTTTAAACGTTAAGAGGCTCTATTTGGCATACAAATTCCATGCTGCTAGCTTTCTTGATGGCCACTCTCTTCGCTTACAAAAGAGCTTTTGTGCGATAAAGTGACCTGCTCAAAAGGGTTGGTCTCTTCCACTCTGCAAATTTATACTGTAGATTTGATGTCTGAAAGAATCTGATTGCTGGTTCAAATTACTGGCATGGATCTATCAGGGAACCAGACTTTGCCAATACCCTACTGTAAACAGTTCGCAGCCATCTATCATAGAATACTATTTCAAAAGTATATATAATAATCAATAATACTCCAGGACATGGCATTTCCATTGCTTTGGCTGTTTACAAAATCAGGTTACAGTTAATGTCATCAATAGGGCATACCCTATGCTCTACGGGGATGCGTCCCCTGCCTTTTTTGGCTTGTACCCATACTGGGGACGAAACGGGGACGTGGGGACGGCCAGGAAACGTCCCCTAGCGGTCCCTTTTTTCACATAAAGTTTCTGAAACCTCCAGGGAACATTTTTGCAGATTCAGGGGACTTAGGGGACAGCTAGCAGTACCCGGTACGGCCAGGACATCCCCTAACCATCCCAGGGACTGCTAGCCGTCCCCTATGGCCCAGAGACACTTACTTTATTTTTTTGTAAAAAACACATTTTTAAATTAAAAAAAAGGGGATGGATGGGTCCACAAGAATCCCCCACCCCTTTAAACAAAACCCAAACCTACTTGACTTATCAAAACAACTAAAAGAAAAAAACATTCTCATTTTGACATTTGCAAACTTGAGGTGAAGAGCAACAAGTGAAAGAGGAGAGAACAACAGTTGAAAGGGGAGACTAGGGCATCGAATCTACTTCATTAGAGGTAAGTTCTTCATTTTACATTTGTTTTTTGATTTTTCAATTTGTTTTCCATTTTTTCAACTTTTTTTATCACGTAAGAATGTTATTGTGAGTTTATTTTTTCCTTTATTTGAACTTGCAGCTTTCTTTTCAATTCTTAACTAAAAAAAATCATGAGCAGTAGTGAGATTACTAGTAATGATAGTAAGGAGTTTGAGGTTCAAATGCATAAAAGAAGTAGACATAGAAGTAGAACTCATAGAAGTATGGCAGCCATTGGGGGTTCTTCAAGCAGTGGGAGTGTAGCAGGGCCAACAACTTATGAATTTGAAAAGTATATGAATTTTATTAATTTGTTTGTCGATTCTCATGTGAAATCTCAATTCAAGTCTAATGATATGTATTAAGCTTATACAATGTCTAGAATGAATGCTTTATCAATGTTATGCTATGAACATTTGAAATTTCTCTATATTTTTAAAAATCTCCCTTTTTTTTTATCAGCCGTCCCCTAAAAAATGACCCAAAAGTACCCCCGTACCAAAAACTCGTCCCACCGTACCTGGCACTCCCCGTCCCCGAAACCCCGTGGAGCATAGATACCTAACTGAAAAAGGTGATACAAATGAGACTGTGACACTTAAATTAGACTATTCACAATTGTGAAAAGAAAAAAGTGTATTCTCTCAACAAAGTCCCTTACAAATGAATGGTTATGTTCTGTACTACTAAAGATTAATGCTAAAATATATTTCTGTGAGTTTGTGGAGCAACTGACAGTAGGGTGTAAAACTATTGCTACTGTCTTCATGTCACTTTGAAAGCTTCTCGGAACCTTATATTGAAAATCTGAGTTGAAAAAATCATGCCAAGACTAAGTACATTTCAGATTTTTTCTCAAATAAGAATAGTGTGTTATTATTGTAAGGCAAATTCTCTACAACATGTACAACATAGAATCAGATCTAATACGATGCAATATCTGGTGTGCATGGACAGATTTAACATAGGAAGCAAGCCTCTAAACCCTTTATTTTAATCATAGCCCATCAGTCTTGTTACAAGCTGATGAAAGAGCATCTTCTCAATATTTAGTTTAGAACTACAAAGTGTTGGAAACACTGCCAAGGATTCCTCCTCCTGCTGTATTTTTGAGACACAGAATCAGATCACTCCTTTCTTCCTCAAAATGTTGGAGACGCCAATGCACTATTATTGTCTGCTGCCAAAAAATTTTGCATCAGTATGACATTGGGCAATGAAGTGTTGGACTACTTTAAAGTTTAAACAGCACTGGTTAATGTTGTCTGTGAAAGATTAGTATGATGTGCATGTTTTAGTACAGTTTCCCATTGTCCATTTGTTGGCTGCTAATGTAGCTGCAAAACCATTTCAAAATTCGAAGTACAGCTTGCACTACTCATGTGAATCTTCAGCTATTGTAGCCATAGCTAAGGACACTAGTCAAACTAAAGCTCAAGGATATCAATGTTTTAAAGCATGTGCAAGTAATTTGTGTCTGGTTTGCATAAATATGTGTAAACATGGACACAGATTATAATCTTAACATCTAAATTTCTAAATCTAGGGAATCTTTTATGTGATATTAAGAATACAGAGCATCTGAGGTTGTTTATAGAGGCTAAATTTACAGGACATACCTGTACGAAATGCTGGGATTGAGTTAGAGCTGATTGCATCTCTGCATGCACGCATAGCTGCTGCAGTAATATCTTGTCTGCACATAACTGTAACAATGCTTATACCACTCTTTACTATAAAATACATAGCTTACAGCTCCAAAGAAGAATATTACAAGTTACAAACATCTTCCATATTCAGAAGAAAAATAGCATACATAATTGTAAGCATTTACACATTCATTCTTTATCGTCATAAATGAATTCCTTGGAAGAATTTAAAGCTTCTTTGAAAACCAATATCAATATATTCTAATGTTCAAAGAATCTGGAATCTGATTGTTAAATGTAGTAACTTCAGAGCTATAAAAAATGTGAGTATTAATCATGAAATGCTATACTCTTAAACGGAAAATCAACATAATTATGCAATATTCATCTGTGTAAGGAAAATTGTTACAGAATTAGGACATCTATGAGGATTTGACATTGACAAATGTGGACAACCTGAAAGTAAAATTCCAAATCACAATCGCTGACAGCCTTCGGAACAATGACAAAATGAAAGACAAGAAAAAATTTCAGTATTTGATACTAGTAGGTATATGGACCTGCCCAAAGACATCTTGGTTACAGATAATTTTTGAAATAGCTAACTTAAATAAAGTAGAAGATTAATAAACACGTTTTCTTTTAAATTGCCTTTTCGGAAAAATTATATAGGCATTTGCAACCATATCCTGGTACGTGAAATCTTATAGCAAGACAATCAAACGTAACTTAGAGAATTCGCTGTAAGATTCGGTACCTACTATCTCTTTAACAAATAAGAATTTAAATTACACCCACAATATACATACACTAAAATAAGCATGCTACATAGACACGCACACACATTCACTGTCTATAGAAAACCTATCCGATAAATGGAGAATTAAAGAATTAAGGACCTACCCGTGCTGATCGTAGCCAACACCTATCTCGACAAATAGAATCTTCATGGATTGGGGCTCTGCCTGGGAATGACCAATTGTATCTGCTTCTTTCTCATTGTCCATTGAAGCTCTTATTAATGTGGGATTGCAAGGATTCGCAGATTTCAATTCGTAATATTCTTGAAGCGCAGCAAAATGTATCGCGGTACAGTGAAACTCGCGATGTGACAATGAATTCTGTTGAGGATATGTATGAGGCCGCAATTTGGAATCCTTGTACAAACCCGAGTGCAACGTTCTTCCACTGGTGTTGGAATGAGGAGAAAGCAACTGGAGAAGAAATGAGTTGAGGAGACCAGGGTATAGAAAAGTCTAACGTTCACAAGGCCAAACATAATCTATGTGCGGCAGATTTTGTCATTTAATTTGTTTACTTGTCCAATTTTTGCTGGTTAATTTATAAATAAATTTCATCCTTTTTTGAACCTCGATAAATTTTTAAGGACGATGCTGCTAAAGTATCATATAAAGTGTTTTGATTCTACTGTTCTAGTTGTACAAAAGACATAAACTCTTTCTTATCATTTTTCTTTTGGCCTCTTTCATCTATTAGTTTCAAGTCAAAAATGATGTGGGTTGGTCCTTAATTGAACTATAAAAATATTTGTTCTCGAAGGGATATCTGACCCTACACAAATCTTTTGTTAATAATTATAAATAGGATTATATTCATTGAAGTAATATTTTCTCTTTCTCCTTAACACTTTTGCCTACATAGACTTACAAAATTTATCTATACAAAAGTTTGTATATCTTTGTTATTATCTAGATATACATTTAAGTAAATATTTCATTTGTTTATTCACTTGATGTTTTGTTTGATCCACATTCAAGACTTCTTTAATGACAATCTTGGACCATCTGTTTACTTCCATATGTTCTATTTTGTTAGATATCCTAGAAGAGGTATCATAGCAATGGCTTCAATGGGAAAGGTTTTTGTTTCAATTATAAGATCGTAAGGGACCAAAGTGTTTAGTTTGAATATATTTGTGATTGCACTGACGTGCATTTTTTAATCTCTCTATTTTCTTCCCTTTTAATTGTGAAGTGTTGATAGCCTATAATCCACACTCATAAAGCGGCGCCAAAATTATTAATAGACTAAATAGAACTTAGATAATATTCCAATCCTCTTGCTTCTATTTTGCAAAGTATAAAGTGTCTTCCAACCTCCCAAATTTTCTTCCTTCTACAAGTTACCCAACTAATTTTGTTGTTGAATTAAATCTCAAGGTTACTTGTACTATGATACTTCTAGAATACTCTTCAAAATAAAAATTCAAGTTGGTTTTCTCCTTTCTATCGCAGAAGATAGTGATCTTAGTCTTGTTGGTGTTAACTTGCATACCAACCTCCTTGCAAAAGTGTTATGAGGCATATAAGTGCTCATGCAACCCTTAAGTGGGCCTAGCAATCAAAAAGAAATCGCCAACATATAAAAGAAGTATCATAACATACTCTCCTAAAAGAACACTATCCCCTCCTTACAAATTTAGCCATTCTTCAAATCTATCAAAATAGTAGCCAAAAAGGGTAGGGAATATAGGGCATGTTTGCTTATCTTCAATGTTACTCCTAAGATTTTTTGAAAGTCTTGTTTGAGTTCTAATTTTTACTTAAACCTCCTCATAAATTTTATGGGCTATCATTTTATACTGCTATGGTATGCCATGATCCTTCATTTTGCACTAGAATTTACTCTTGGGAATAATGTCAAAAGCTTTCTTAAAGTCAACAAAATAATAATAAGCTTCCTCTCTTTTGTTCTGAACCTTTTCTCAATGATATGTCTCAAAGTAATGGCATGATCTATTGTTGACTGCTTTAATTTGAAACCTTCTTTCCCTATTTCCCTCTTATCTTTTTGTTCTACCTACTTGTTGATTATGTGATCAACCATGCTTCCAAACAACTTTGCAACAAAGTATTATAACCACAATTCAATAGTTGGAAATATTGTTAACATCTTTATTCTTGAAAGAGGTATCACTACCTGCTAGTACTCCAATATTTTTGAAACTCATGCTAAATGATGTTATTGAATATTTTATGAGAAAGGATTTCCATCCCCCATCCAAATATTATTGCCCATAGCTCAACCATATCACAAGTCTTTTGTATACCCATCTTCTCAATACCTTCTTTAACCTCTTATAAAGTAAATAATTTTGTTGTCATGTTGACTATGTAAGGGACCTCAACCTTTGACTCCTACTCATATAATTTATTTGCATATTTGATCCATTGAGTGGATGACATGTTATTCTCATTTTACTTTTTTCTTTGTTGAATTTCTCTATAAAATAAGTTTGGTCATTTTCCCCCAATGTATTAATTCTTCTCTCCTTGTCCTCATGAACTCTTTTTTTCTTTCTTTTACAATATGTTCATACAAGTTTGATTTTCCTCTTCTTTACCTAGCTCTTTGAGAGCTCTCATCGTTCTTTTTTTATATTGTGCTCTTTTACATCTCTCAAGTGCCTCTTGAATTGTGTTTGTTAGCTCATAGATTTTGAAACATTGTATTCCTTTTCCTCCTATATTATTTTCTTTAGAATTTCCTTGAATATAGAATAGTTTTCTTGGGTTATAATTTTTTTTTCCTTTTGCTAGGGGTTGGTAGTTGGGTTACTCTTTTAGAATATGTTGATTTTTCTCCATCTAAGGCAACATTATGCCAATCAAGCTATGGCTTAAATTTAATTTTATAGAGAGATCTTGAATCACAGCCTCCATTATCATTTCACCAAAATTTGGGAGCAAATGGCATAACCAATAATTATTGAACATTCCATTGTAATTTTTGTATGTATAATTTTCAAATTTCTTCCACCTACCCATACCATTAAAAATGATCAAACTATAAGTGTCATATAAAGTTAGTAATTCTTTTCCCCCCGTTATCCTCTAAATATCTTGATCCTTCATATTTTCCTCTTTATTGAGCCATAAAAGATTGCTATCCTCCCTGTATAAAATTCTAGGTTGCTTATTCGTTGTCCTAGCATTGAAATTTCCTATAAGGACTTCTCCATGTTGAGAGGATGATGATATATCTGTTTTAGGGTTATGTATGGATCCTTGATATCCTTTTTTTATGTTTTTGAGACTAGTGGAGCAAAATAATAAGTTATAATTATTATGTGTTTTTCATTCTCTATTATTTTAAACTAAATTTATTACTTATTTGTGTCTTCTTTTGTAACATGCCAACCCTTCAATGTAGTAAAAATTACTAAATTTACACCTTGCGAGTAAGTAAATTAGGTAACAGGTCATTGCAATAAAAAAAATATTTCTTTTATTGAGACTATACGATGAAGATGTCATATCCTATTACAATACAGATTACATTTCATTACAATAAATTCATAAGTTACAACAAAACAAGAATACACACATAGCTCCAATGAGCTTTAGAAAAAATAGTTGTAAGACAGTCCAAGATCCTTCCTTTCAAATCTTGGTTCTTCTGTCGTTTGTTGTGGAGGAGAAGCATCACTCAGGCACTTTTCTGCCAACCACGGATCCATAATGTGGTCCCCTACACATCTATCATTCGATAGATGGCCCCTACCTTTGACGAAGAGATTGGTAGAGTAACCGATAACGTCAACCAACTGAGCATAGTGTTGTGTCCTACATAACTAGAACTTGCAATCCCACAAACTCTATCTAGCATGTAATACTAGATCACGGTGAACTAACAGTGGAGCTAAAGGTTGTCACACTACTTTGGCCAAAGTGTTTCATTGAGTATGTTCTACTGAGGGTCATCTATCACATACACTACTCAAGGTCGATTTGACTTAAGGCTATCTTAAGCTACGCATAGGTATTTCCTTCAATGGATAGTCCATGATCCCAAAAAACTTAGCACCATAATAATCTACTTGGAATAAACCTACTTATCTAGTAAGTACACAAGCTAAGTATTTCCTTCAATGGATAGTCCATCATTCCAAAGATAACCTATATACTTGGATTAACCCTACTTACACGTACATACTTAAACTTCCTCCCATACTGGATTATCTATCATAGGAGTAAGCACAAGTTTTCCTAGTTAAATCAATAACTTAGCAAAATACACCATATGTTATTTTCATGTTCAATCTATAAGGAAAACTAGATGCAGAAAACAATTTTCCTAACGTCAATACCTTAGGAAAGAATGCAGAAGTACCTTTAATTTTTTCAATTACAGTCAAATTGAGATGCACTATGAGACAGATTATAGAAATAGAGTATTTAGACAAACACACATGAACACTAGATATACGTGGGAAAACCCTTACGAGAGAAAAACCCACCACACCAAGAGAAATCACTTTGTATTATAGTAATCAAAGTTACATACAATTCTAGACTTATCTTTCTGGTGTTATTAAACAGCAACATTCATCAAGCACATTCTTCGAACAGAAAACTTTCAGGTTACAACCTTTACAGATTTTTTAATCCTTCACTAATATAGTTTGAATTCTTCACACTTCACTGTTGATCGAACTACTATCCAACATCAAAACATCTATAACTTCTAACTATAACCATGGTGTTCTCTGACTGTCGAGCTCCCTCACAAAACCATCGCAACGAATAGACTCCCAACGGTTCCAATTCGGCTCTTCTGATTCGTCCACGTGATGCTACATCAGAAGTCATACTCGGTCAACAGAATTCGTATTGCATTGGCATCTTGGTGAGACACTAATGGTGTCTCACCGATGCCACATTGAACTCATATCGTAGTCGCCAAGAGTTATCATAGTTGCCAGGACGTTCTATCGAGTTACAAGAGTTTCACCAAGTCACCAAGCAATCACCTAACTTATCGCTTTTGCCAGAAGGTCATAGCGAATCACTAAGGTTACACCGAAGTTTCCATATCTATTGAGCACCAAATGAAAGTCAGCAAGACTCACATCTATCGCCGAGAGTTCATACCGATCTTCATATGCTACTCCGAGGTGTTCACCTGTTGCCAAAACATTTGTCCATCGCCGAGAGAACTTACCGATTGCTTTAAGTTATACCAAAGGCTTCCAACACAACGAGTTGTTGGTGAGACATTTAAGTCTCGATAGGACTTCTCACCGAGCCTGCTGATTCACTCTAATGATCTACCTTAGACTCTCTGTTGGTAAGACATTTGTATATCGCCCAGACTTCATAATGAAGCCTTAGTGCTACACCGATAACTCTCAAGTGTTTCCCTGTTGACATAGCTTTCTTCTATCGCTAATACCTTTCTCTGAGTTCATTAAGATATACCAAAGATTCCAACTTAAGTCTCAGTTGCTAAGACATATCCACTTCAGTAGGACATCTTACCGAAGTCACTTCCTTTGGCTAAGTCTCTCCGATAAAACGCAATCGGCATAACATTTGATTTCGCGGTGACCTCTCACTGAGCCATAATAAGTTACCTCGAGGACATCAATTCATATGTTGTCGGCAAGAGAACAACACTTCGCTGAAACATCTTAGCGAGAACCATAAACTTCACCAAAGATCACAGTCGCTAAGAGTTACGCTGATAAACGAATGAATGGCCTTTCGGCCAGATATCTCCCGAGCGCTATAAGGTCACAATGAACACACCTTGCTATAGCAATAGACTTCACAGTAAACCTTTCGACAAGACTTCTTCAGGGTCACAGCGACCTGTTCAGAATTTGATGAAACAAACTGCTAGTCGGCCAGACAATCAGAATGTCACTGAAATTGCTCTAAAGGAGGTTTCAGCCTATAATGTTTGAGGCACATATTTCCAACACAATCATACCTAGTATATAATACCTATGATAAGCACCCATCTCCTACTATGGAGTACTTAAAGACACATTATGAAAACAGCATAATAGCTTCAACTTCCTTTTCAAAATAATCTAAATTTGCTAATGCATATAATGGGAAATACATCTCAACCATGCATGCAAGACACATCATTCAAAGTAAATAACAAGGAAGAAGAGATCCTCATGCCTGTTGTCGCTTATCCAAACTAAAGATAGCAATGCAACCCTCTCCAACAACAATTAGCTTGATAATCAACTTCTCAAGATGTCACAAATAACTCTATCTCACTTGTTGATAGCTTACTTCTCTCAAACTTTAGCCTTCTCCCAAAATATAACCTCCTCACAAACTATATGAACTTATATCCTTTCTCTCTCTCAATGCAAAGAAAAGTATGGTTGGAAAAATATAGAATTATGAATTGCAAAAGATGTGTTATCTTTGGAGGAATGCTTCCCTTCCAAATGAAATGATTCAACTATTTATAGAGCAACCAAGCAACCTCAAATCCTACATATTAGGCATGTTAATGGACAACGAGCTTTATGAAAAGCAACACATGAAACATATCATAAAGGTGGAAACTTCACAAGCTAATACTCAACATAATCACCTATAGGTCGACTTGTTTAGTGACGGCAATCAAAAGACTTATTCAAACAACATATGCTTAATTTGAATTGTCACAATGAAAAGACATCTACAACAACTTAGATTCAAAGGTGGGGCCATTTCCATTTCCATTTCCATTTCCTTCATATTTGGCGCGGTTAAACTACCAAAAGAATCAGTCAACTTCCATTTTATGACAACAAGTTTCCATTGATCCATTTAGTGGATGAATCAACTTGAGCAGATAAATATGTTTGACAAAGTCAAGGTTGGTCTTACTAATGGTGTCAACCAAGTCAAATTTTTCATTTCCAGCAATACAAATGTCATAAATCACGTGTTTTCTTGTACTATGATAATCAATTTCCTCAAATAGTCATAAGCTATTAAATCGGCCTTATTGACATAGTCAATAATGACTATTATCAACCTTCATTCACATAGTCTTTATCGACTATAAATAGCCTTTATAATTCGGCTTCTACTAAGTAAATGATATCCATTCTATATCCTTTGTTTTCCTATTCATGCGTATGGTTGTTACTCTACCAAAGGCTATGCCTTCATTCTTGTATATTTACTAACTTATAAACATATCACATAGGTTGTATAAACAATGCTATGTTCATTAGTTCAAGCACAACAGGTATATACTCTCACATTTTTCCATTATATTTCTCGATGCTAAAACATGGAGTTTACTACCTATCAATGCACCGTTGTCAACATTACAATAAATTTATATCTATATAACCACTTAAGTCGACCTCTCTATAGTATATACTCATGTTGGTGAAGATATAGTTGTATATCGCGCTATGGAAATAGATATATATACAACAATGTTTAGAAATAAATAATCATTTATTCTTGCATTGAATATCTATACTATATATATGTATTCACAAACATATGTAATATATAATAGCTTCGCCAAAGCATCATTTGATAATCAAATGATTGTGACTAAGTGGTATATTCACAATAATACCATATTTTAAATGATACTTATTTATATATATCATGTGCAATGATTTTAATGCAATAATGTATATATAAACATATATGTGCATTACCATTTACACATATATCAAATATAGACCATCATTTTGATAATCAAACACATAGAGATATTATGTTTATATATTTATATATATACATATATACATTCTTTCCAAGCATGAATTCTCATGTGTATATATGTATATGTACATATATATATAGACACTCATCAACCACAAAATCAAGCATAGAGATATAAGGGAGGAACTCACAAGCTCAAACAAATAAACGTCACCCATTAATGCATGCAGTAGTAAACAAGACTCTTCCAATGCAGACATATCAACTAAGGATGACTTGCCAACTTTCCAAAAACTTACTCAACTCAACATTCTATTGCGGTGTGTATATGCTCAGATAGTTTACTTTTATCGATTACCTGACCAAGATCTTCTCTCGAGTGATACTTCCCCTCCGCTTGGAGGAATGGAATGTTCACATACTTGCATCCACTAATACATGCACACGACAATCAATTGTTCACAACATATGCAGTATACATAAACATCTCCAAAGTTAGAATAATAATTCAATAACAATGTATTCACATATATGAAGTATTTCCCCATGAAATAACATCAACTGAGATAACATCAAATGAGATAATATCAAATGAGATAACATTCACATCAATTGATAACATGGTACGAGCATAATTTCTTCATCCCCAAAATTCAAATTACATTCACATTTTACCCTTCATAGTAATAGTAAATAGTAATTACACAATTGGGGTGTAACATCTTTTTTCAACTAAATGTTTATACCCCAATTTTCTCTTACCAAAGCCATTATATATCCACCTTTGTCAATTCTTGGTGCATCATTCCAAATTACAATCATCACATATCCTTTGAAAGTAGAATTTTTGTAACTATCATGCCAATGGGTTATGTTTGTTCCTTCTATGACATGCCCTAACCCAAGTCCCCTTCTCCAAGAGTATCCTATATAATTCCAACATACTAAATGTAAATGCTCTAAGGAAGGATTATTTGTTATTTACCTTGAAATCAATGACTCAAAGCAAGGTCCTCACCCTTTTTTACCCATTATTTTTTGTTGCAATCCCTACTACCATTATTTTGTTTTCTCTCCCTTTGTTTCCTTCTCATGTCAATGTATTTTGAGACATTAGGTTAGTAATGGGAGCTTTTCCATATTGTAATTTTTCTCATTTTCCTTCATTATTTATTTCCCTTACTTTGGCTAGTTCTCCCCTTTTCTCCACTTTTTGTATTAATCTTAGGTCTACATCTAGAAAGAAACATGAACCTTTCGAAAGATTTGTATTTCTTACACTGCTAGTTCTTAACTTCTATTTTTATCATGATAACTTTGATAGGCATATTACTTTCTTCTCTTAAATTTCTAACCCTCCTTGCATAACAAAATTTCCCTTTCCATCATAGTTTATCTCTAATAAAATATCTTGTAATATTGAATGTTCTTTCAACTTCACTTTAGTCTCTTGTCCCTCTAATAATTATATTTTTAATCTATCATGCCGTGATTTATGTTCTCTTTCTTGTCTTCTAGGATGTTTTGTACTTGCCTCTTCCACCTTACCTATTAGACTTGTCACTACTTGTGCTCATGATGTTACCTCCTTTGAATGATTTCCCATATGTCTTTCTTTTAGTTTCATGTCTTGAATGCTTTCATTTTGTGATAATTGTGTTTCATCACATGCCACTTTTGGATTTGTCAAGACTATGCCCATTCTTATTGATTCTTGCAAGGTTTGTCAAGATTCTTCTATGATTTACCATGCATGTCTCCCTACTATTAAGTCCTATTGGATCATTACTACATACACCTTTAAAACTTTGGTATCCTATACTAATAATTAGTTGTTTGTTGTGAGATTGTGGATCATGTAGTTATTTCCTTCCTCCCTGACTTCCATACATTTCAATTTTCTCTTAACATTCAATTACTCTTTCACATATAAATGTGTTGATCAAGAAAGAGATTTGATATGGGGTTATAGAAGACCTCTTCCTCTTTCCCTTCTCATTAGTCCCTATCCCATTGCATTTCAAATCTTTGTAATCTGATCATGTTTGTTTGAGTTTTTAATATTTGTACTTGCTTAATGATTTTCTTCTTTTGTGATTTTTTTCCTACTCCATTTTTGCACAAGATAACCTACATTTTAATATCATTTGGTATTCCTTTGCATTTACCACCACCAATTTTTGTATTTTATTTGTTAGAGCTCTGTTTGCTTGACTTAGGCCACTTTTCCTTAAGTATTGAGTGTTTTGTGAACAAGTATAGTTTTTTATATCATGAGTAATTTATTGTCTTTTTTAGGTTTAATTTTTATTGTTAGATTAATTTTAAATTTCACATTTTGAGATGGTTTTTCTCCCATTACTAATACAAAGAAATAAAATATGTAAAAAAATGCATAGGAGATGTGAAAAGTAGATTGAACCTACCTAAAGGACCCCACAAGAAAGAAATGGTATCCACATGTGTGAAACCTTAGGAAGTGGATTACATGCCCCCTATTTCTTGAAACTACCCAAGAAAAACCCTACTAACTCCTTCTACTCTCTACCTTGAAACATTATTCTAAATGCTAAAAATATTTACTAGCTACCTCAAAACCCTATTCCTTAAACCCTCAAATCAACAACACACACTTCTCTCTAAACATACACCGTTCCATTCCAAAAAACATAAAACACATAAGTATCTTTGAATATACACTACTTTATTTTAAAATAACCTTAGCAAGGTAGTTTGACAAGGATTAACAACTTTCAAATATTCTTTTTCATTACCGTCACACTTGTAGTTACGAAAATTGTCAACCCATTGAATTCTTGCATGGATTAATTGAAGGTCATGAATTGGTAAATGATCCATTGTGGAGTAAAAAAAATATTTTTTGTCATACCCATATTTTTGGGGGGCTATGATATCATTTTTAAGAAAAAAAATCAAGTCATTTGTTATTTGGTGAGTTGTGTAGGTCCTTTCAAATGAGGTGATCATTCAAGCAATTGTATAAAGGAAGAAAGTCAATTATTAGGTATTTTGGTTTGGTTTTCTTTACCATATCATTCACACTCCCTTCTCAAATCCTAGATCTCAATGAACTGGGGTTAATGGAAAATCATTTATCTCCATTTACAATAAACTCATAATAGGTTACAAGGTTATTTCAAGTTCTTGAAAGTTTGGTCTTTGTTTATAAAGTTGTTTAGCATATAGAAGTAGAACATGACCAAGAAATTGAGAATTAGTGCATTCTATAATGCTACTATTTGTGTAGGGGACACAAAACTTTAAAACATTCAAAATGCCACTCTAGTGTTGCAAAAGGATGTCTCAACCTTGCATTCCTCATGTTCATTAATATATTTTGTATACACTTGCTATTTTTATAACATGCATAACTAAATTAAACCATAAATGGTATCCATTCATTTAAATCTTTCTACTTCAAATGACAATCAAATTAGATACAAGAAAGTTGACATCATAATATCAAATTTGGAACACTTTAAGCTTACTAGCTTAACTTAGTCCAAATATTCTATTACAAATATTGTTAAAATCATTAAAAATCCTTTGCATTTACCACCACCCATTTCTATCTTTTGTTTGTTAGAGCTATGTCTTCTTGACCTATGCCACTTTTTCTTAAGTATTGAGTGTTTTGTGAACAAGTATAGTTGTTTATATCATGAGTATTCTATTTTATTTTTTAGGTTTAATTTTTATTATTAGATTCATTATTAAATTTCATATTTTGAGATGGTTTTTCTCCCATTACTAATACAAAGAAATAAAATATGTAAAGAAAATGCATAAGAGTTGTGAAAAGTAGATTGAACCTACCTAGAGAACCCCACAAGAAAGAAAAATTGTCCATGTGAAAACTTAGGAAGTGGATTACATGCCCCCTATTTCTTGAAACTACCCAAGAAAAACCCTACTAACTCCTACTCTCTACCTTAAATAATTATTCTAAATGCTAAAAGATTGACTACCTACCTTGAAACCATATTCCTTGAACCTTCAAATCAACAACACACACTTCTCTCTAAATATTGTTGGCATATTCCATCATTGTCCACTCGTGCATAGTTTGTTTTCATTTGTTATTGTCTTGTAGTGTGTATAGGAATTGAGTTGGTAATTTGTTATACCCGCCACTGTTGGCAAACACACGGGCTATCTCCTGTCTTCTTGTATAAATAGATGACTATAATGTAAAGGAGATCAATTCAATTGCTCTACAAAATCTATTATGGTATCAAAGCAGTAGTGATTTCGTGCCTAGTGTATTGTGATGTAGAGATATTATTGGAACCTTGATAGGAGTTGGAAACACTTATTTCCTTCATTGTCTCCATGCCTATCATACACAGTTGCGATCATTCTCTCTACCTCAAACTGAGGTGTTTTTCATGGGCTGGCTTAACCAGTACACTCTAACCCCCTGTCCCCATGCAGCTGCTTAAGTATGTTTTCTGCTTAAATTTAAGCAATTTAAGCAGCTAGAGTGTTCCCATGCAAAAAAAATTATCCCAGAAAAGGATAAGTTGGAATCTTTTTAAGCAACCACTGCTTAAGAATTGAAAATAAGCTGCTGAAAAAAGAAGGGGGCTGGAAATAAGCAACAGCTGCATAATTTCAAAGATGCCACATCCACTAATTTCTTTCCCTCTTTTTTAATATCTCTTTCTATTTTTTCTTTTGAATTTTTAATTGTAGAAGTTATTATTAACTATTATAAATTCAAATTTATCTTGATTGCTTAAAAATAAGCAGCAAAATAAAATATTCATGGGGCCACCAGCTAAGCGGTGGTTGCTTATCAAAATAAGCAGTGGTTGCTAGCCAAAATAAGTAGTGCAACTGCATGGGGACATGCCCTAAGCGTTGACCACGCTTAGTTGGCTTTTGTGGGCCCAACTAACGCGTCCTGCCTGCTGTTTGTCGTTTCGTTCACCTTTAGAAAGCTATTTGTGTTCACCGTTAGTAGGCCATTTCCAATTCACTGTTAACATTCAAATTATTCCCGCCCAGTCCATTTCACCACATTCAAAAACAAGCTTCCAGTGCCATCGGTTTTCATTTTTTAGTTCCCTACCAACTGTGCAAAAATAGGAGCATTGGAGCAGAGTATGGATGTTTATCAAAAAGTAACGATCTAGGGATTATTCATATATTACATCTGAAAATGCTTTGGTAGACATGTATGCAAAATGTGGAAGCATGGATAGCCACGTTAACTGTTGGCAAGATGCCTCGAAGAAATGTGGTCTCGTGGAACGCTCTGATTGCAGGATATGCACAAAATGCATTTGTTGAAAAGTATTTATAAACTTTCAATCAAATGTAATCAGCAGGTGTAATGCTAGACTTCGCTATCTTTGCCAGCACCCTCCTTGCGTGTGCTAAAATGGGAGCTTTGGAACGGGGTATGGACATTCATTACAAGGTAAAGGAAAGAGGGGATGTTGTTGCAACTGCCCTAATAGACATGTATGCAAAATGCGGAAGCATAAACAAGGCATGTGAACTATTTGATGGAATGGCTCAAAAAAATGTGGTCTCATTAAATGCTATGATAGCAGGATATACGCAAAAGGGATTTGTTGAAAAGGCTTCAAAAGCTCTCGAGTAAACACAATTGGCAGGTGTAAAGCAAGACTCCGTAACCTTTGCCAGCATCCTTCCTCTCTGCTAAAATGGGAACTTTCAAATAGGGTATGGACATCCATTAAAGCATGAAGGATAGATCAATTTTGTTAGATGTGATGTGGTGGATGTGTGGATCTGTTTTCTTGCTGCCTGTAGATCACATATGAAAGCAGGCCTAGGAGTATTTACAACAATGTTTTTTTTTTTTTTTGAATATTTAAAAAAGTGAACAAATGGTAAGGAGATTGAGCAAAGATGAGGAATTAAAAAGTTCCCTTGATGTAGTTGGATTGTAGGCCACAAACTTGGGTATGTACTTTTTGTGTAGAAAACTTATGACATTCACAAATATAGTAAATTTATGCAAAGTTGGAGAAATTGGCTTGGGAGATGAAGACAATAGGGTATTTTCATTTAGTGGTGTTGAAAAGGAGGGAAATTTTTATTTTTTCTACCACCATATTGAAAAGTTGTCAAATTCTTTTGGTTTTCTAGACATGTTCGCTAAAACAACTATTAGACTTGTTAAGAACCTTTGAGTATGTGTTAATTGTCATACTATAATGAAATTTATCTCCAAGATTGTTACAATTCCTACTTCTAATGATTAGTTTAGTTGATTTCGTGAAGAAGAGATGAACTCACTTGCACACACATTTTTCCATGGATTAGTCAAAGACCTTGTTAATTCATGATGATTAATTTCATGTATGAAGTTATTTTGAAAATATTTACAACTGTTATATATGGGTTCCTAAGTTGGTTTGCTTATCCTCGAAGGGTAAGGAGCATTCTCTAATAAAGTTTCCACTTATTTATTCCTTGCAACACCATTTCTAATTTAAGATAAAATCAAGGAACTCCTTTGTTGGTGTTTGTCCTTTTGAGCATTTACCTTACATATCATTCTTAGTGAAATGACTCTATTGTTCTTCTAATGATTTTTTATTTTGATTTTGTTGCCTGTAGAGCCCCTCATTAATATTTGATCAAAGGTTTATATTTTTGTCTTATAGTTTTTATGTGATGTCTTTTCCTTGCCCCATTCTAGGTGATGATGGGGCCTATATTACTAAGTGCAAATTTATCTAAGTTGAGTGCTTCCCTTCTTAATAGAACCATGTTTTGGCCAACATCTATAACCAATCTATGAATTTGTTTAATAGACAAATTCAAAAAATGTTCTTGTTGTAGTGTTTTGTCATTCATTATACTTGTCACATACCTAAACATCTCAAGCTATATGAATTTCTAAGTGTTGGGGGGTGATTGTGTCTATTTGTAGCCTTTATTAGGTTTATAGCAATATACTTTCCCTCCATTCCTTGAAACCCAACATTTCCATTTTTTTTGGGACCTTTGACTATTTTAGTCTTTTGGACTTCTCATTACCTAGGTAAATTATCATGGCTTTAACCACACTTACACTCCCTACTTTATGTTTGTCTTTGCCCTAGGATTTTAGGTCTCCATGTAATCATGTTCTTCTTAAGCTATAAGACTAACCCATGAACCTCAATTATTCTCCACTTACATTTTTCCATGCTTTCTCTTCTTTAGCATTGAGTATTCACCATCCTTAATTCCTAGAATTTGAGGATTCATTTTTCCTTTAAGTCTCAAAATCTTAGGCTTTTATCATTTTCCCTACTCATTTCCCTTGCCCAACTTCTCATCTCCCTCCCTCCTTGTGGAACCCATACTTGTAGGATTACTCATGCCATCATACCCAAAAGGCATAAGGTATGTGGTAAAACCAATATCTAAACGTTAAAAATATTCCACCTTATTTCATTTGTTTTTTTTCTTCTAGCGTTTGACACAACACATTAGGGTAAAAGAAAGAAGTTGGGTACACGAAGAGGGGAAGTTTCGACCAAAAAAAATCTCGCAGAAAATGCGTACGCGTTATTAAAAAAATACTATGCGTTTAGGATTGGGTACCCGATCCTAAAAAAACACGTATGCACTACCAAACACGTACGCATTATATAACGCATATACATTTTATAACACATAAAAATTAATTATTTAAAAAAAGAAACACTTTTTAGAAATGCGTACGCGTTTTAGAACGCGTATGCGTTTTGAACTCAAAATGCATACGCATTTTAGAACGTGTACGCGTTTCTAAAAAGTATTTTTTTTTTAAATAATCAAGAAAGTAAGGAACGCATATGCGTTTTGTAACGCATACACATTTTGTAAAAACGTGTATGCATTTTTTAAATTCAAAATTCTCAACCCACATGTTGCCTCGATTTTAGGCTCGGAAAAGGCTTGGCAGTCCGAGCTTTAGCCTTTGACCTGCAACTAAAAAAATAAGGCAGATTGAAGAAGAATGTCAAACTTTGACAACATAGATGATGCACTTTTTTTCTAAATGAGTCTATAAAATTAAAACCCATTAGGGAACACAATGTCTACTTTCTAAATATATAATTTTTGTTAAAATTGGATTACGTTTGCTATTTTTTAATTAATTTCTAAGCAAACTAGTCCTTAAACTTGAAATATTAGGTTTTTTTGGTTTTTTAATAACTTTTTATTGGTTGATTTTCTTGTAAAAAAAATTATATGGGACCAAACTTCAAACAATTCTCTACACAATGAAAAAAAAGAGTCAAAAAATATTTTGTTTAGGTCCAATTATGTTGTCCGTACATGTTGATTTTAAAAAACATCAATTAAGGCTAATAAAAATTTAATAAAAATAAAAAAATTCAACCAAAAATTACAAAAAGAAATCCAGACCAAACTTCATGTTGTTAGCTCTCTTTTTCTAAAAGGAATTAGCAAAATAATTTTATTTGGGTCAAAAAGTGTTGTCCGTACACCTGCTTGGTATGGTAAAAAAAAGGGACTTTTAAAAAGTGGTTTTTATAGATCTTATCAAAATGTAATTTCTATAAATTGGGTATTTTAATAATTTACATATTTGGAAACTAGATTCAAAATTCTAAATTTCATATTACTAATTTTTTTTTAAGATTCATTGTGGAAGTGCCTCAATTTTTTAGTCTAAATGTGACAAATTCTGAAAAACAGCAAAAACATTTCCACTTTTTGAGCTTTTTGTGTACCCAACTTCTTGCATCAGCCCATTAGTGACCCCTAACTCATTTCTCTTGAGTCATAGAATTTTTGGACTTCTATATTTTCCTTTACCAAAAAGTACATTTACAAAATGTGGAAACATAGACAAGGGGTGTGAATTGCTTTGAGACCACATTTCTTACTTATTTACAATGAATTTTATATCTTTATTCTATTCTACATTTCTCCAAACTTTTAGCATTCTTTTGTTTTTTGTTATCTATTCTATCTTTGTCTAAAAAATGACATGTACAATAAAGACATGGTTACACTCTACAAGTGTGTCAACATCCTTATATCAAAATTGGACTTTGTTCCTCCTATTAGCAACTTGAGTTTTTTCAATAAGGACCTATTATTTTCCATCAACTAGCTTATGCAGTTTTCATATTTCATTCTCATTATCTTTTAAATGTCTGTAAACAATCTTGTTACTCATAAATTTAATTGCTAGTGAATCAACTAATTTCTTATTTTGTTATCAATTCCCAATTTGAGTCCCATTTAGATTAATAATTTAGTATAACTAAGACATGTTAAACAACCTAACTAGATAGAAAAATATATTTTTTTAGTTGGTATAGAATTTTTGTGTGTTTTTATTAACGAAACCCATTTATGATAAGTTGCTCGTTGAATCTTATGATATAAACTAAAAATACTTTCCTACATTTAAATTTTGTAGGCTAGATCTATTTCCTATCTATATTTGTATTTAACTTGATATGAATCATCCTAACCTTCATTATTTATTCCTTTCTTCATCTTCAAAATAATATTTCTCTCTAAACAACAAAATATCATTCTAATATATCCAAAAATTAGTTAATTGTACTTTTAATTTTGTCATCATTCAACAAAACTTTATTTTTGAGAAAATAGTCAGTTTATAGACATTATCAAAATTAGGAACTAGTGCCAATTTACTACACTATTGTCTTTGCCTATTATTTTCATTGAAAATAAACACTTTACATTTTTCTACTCAAACCTTGTATAGTATACAAGAATGAATCATTTTTGTTCTTATTTGATAGAAATTATTATCCTTCTTTGACCATCCCTTTCTCATGTGCATTATCTCTTATAGGAATGCTCATCTAAACCTATCCATGTATTGTCCTTCCTCTTCCCTCTTTCATTACCCTTCCTCCATTGTCATCTATCCTACATGATGTCACATTCTACATGTCTCATAATGATGACCAATTTGATAATGAACCCCTATTAGATGATGTTAAGTTTGTCACTCACAAAAATTGACCACCACTTGTGTCTCCTCCAAAGTAGCCTACTTGATGATGTCACTAATCCTAAATCTCTTCACTTGCATACTCCTGAACAAATATCATCATTACCCATCTTGAGGGGCTAGAGTTATCACAAGGTATAGGATATATTATCCATATTCATATCCCTTTATAGCCTAATTCTTGTACCTTCATCCCTCTCTTCTAGCCAAACTTTTTTATTTTTCCTACCACTCAATATTCCTTTACCTAAATTTCCACACCTATTCCTCATCCAACCCACATTCCTACTATTTATGTCCCTCTCTCTCCATTCCTATTTTTAACTATGATCATGTCCCTTTAGGCAACTACTTTACCTCCTACCCCTATGAGCCACCCTCTCAAACCTCACCCTTCACTTATTTTGATTAATCCTCTCTTACTAATTTTTCATTCCCTCTCCTATCCTACTCGTAACCTCACAACCTTGCCACAAACTTATCATAACATGAAATTTTTTGTGTCTCCTACCCTCAACATCCCAACCTATGCCCCTTACCTTATCATTTACCATGCAATACTCTCTATCTATTATCTCATCATATTATACCAGGTAGGGGATGGAACCTTAAACTTCCTCAACAACATAATATGTTTTGCTATAATAAATCATGCACGTGAACCATATCTCATCATGCTAAACATAGACATACATGTATAATTGGATAAGATATCCTAAGATAAAGTTCAATCCTTTATAGATCAATATGCATTGACTATTAGTTTGATAATCAATGATTAGCTAAGATTTTTCTCTATTCATTAAGGAAAAAACCTTGTAATTTTTCTTCTCTTTATCTACCTATTCTATGGATTCCTTCCTCTATCTCACTTATCTTTTCATGGAAAAAATCCAATTCAACATGGTATTGCATGTCAATTTCATCAATGTTACACGTTACAATCATGGAACAAATGAGAAGGTGATGTATTTTATATTCTATTATTAATTCCTTCTTTTATCTAGATCTTTTATCTTCTTCTTGACTCTAATCTTGAGAGGGTATTAAATTAAAAATATTTTCCCAAAGCTTTGCAATCAAAATATGTTGCATAAATATCCAAATTTTATAACACTTTGTACCACCTTGTATGATTATGCATAACTGATAGATCAGTTTAAAGTTATCTCCTCTTTAACCTTGATGCATCTATTTCTTTAAACCTATCATCTTCTCAAGAAACCAATAATTCTACAAATAATAGCACAAATAACTTATAATCTTTGAGGACCCTTAATCCAACCCTAATAATTAACTAACTAATTGAATATGCCTTACGCCTCTTCATCATCCAAACTTACTATCTCCCTTCATTCACAACTAACTCTAATTGGATGTTAGCTATTAAAAATATCAATTCCATCTTTCACATGAGTTTCATTCCAATAACCTTATCTATCTTCATCCTATCAAAACCTTGAATCCCAACCTCTTCTTATTCTTCCAAACTTTTCAATTATTTTTAGTTTATAGACTTATTTTGTGATGAAACCTACCTTACTATTATCCTCTCCTTTTATTTTTCTTAATTATCTCTTTGGACTTCCTTATCACCAAATCATGTTCCCCTTTACCTAAATATTATTTTTCATATTCACTCTCTTAAGATTATCCTAGGATATCCTTCTATTAATCCAACACTAGTAATTACTAAAGTTCTTCCCTTTTCTTAAGTTTCTACATGGCCTTTTCTCTTGATTTTTTCCATTTTTTCCCTTTGTCTTAGTTTTCAAATTTCTATTTTGTCAATGAGGATCCTCCTATTCTACTTCTTTTTCTATATTTGATTTCGTACATTGTCAAACATTTGCTCCTCTACTTTAGTTATTCATTAATTTAGCATTATAGGTTAAATTTGGACTAGACAATCATTCACCTTTTAATCATGATGCTGACACATTCTTATAGAACTATTAAATTTGGAAGAACTATAAATATCATGTGATTTATCGCCACAAAAATCACATGTGGATTTTCCTCTTTTTTTCTTCTACACTAATCAAAATAATGTCCTAGTTTATCATAGTTATAATATGTTGGGATTTTGGTACTTCTTCTTTCTCTAGTACCTCTATTATTATTGTGGTAGCCTCCCCTACCACCTCATTCCCAATCGCTATCATGATAACTCATCCAGAGTGTCCTATATCTTGAAATTATAGTACGATATAGTATATATTGTTAGGTGGTCTTATACTTTTCCCAATTGAAGTTCCCACTAGCCATGTACCAAATAAAAATTGAATTCTCTTATAGCTAAACCCTATGCTCTCTCCATACCCATATCAAAAAATGCTTCCCTAGTAAATTCATAAACCATTGGTTCATATTCATCTTCTTCATGAAGTAACATTGGACACCTATTTGTGTCATGTTTGTCCCACTTTATATTTAACAATATATTTTTACTATCTTTCTAGGGGATTTCTTAATTTCTATTGTGGTATCCCTCTTCATGCCTTTGACTATCAAACATTCATTCCCTAGATGATCTTCCCTACTATTATTTTAAAACAAAAAATTACATCTTGTAGGTGAGGGAGAAGTCTCGGCTTTCTCACCTTTCATCATAATTTCTTACTTCAACATTATTTTTTCCAATTCAAATTTGAATTTATCAATTTCATCATTTCCACTAAATCATTATCTCATGTAATTTTGAATAGGATTATATTATGCTGATAAATTCTACATCCTTATATGAAGAGGAAATATTTTCATCTACTTCTGCTATAATGTGACAGCTTAACCCTAAAATAAAACACTCAATTCATTTCTTTTATGTCAAGGCTTCTTCTATATTTCTAACCACACTTTTAAATCATTGTTCATAATATTTTATTGATTTGTCCTTGGTTTTTGTCATCTTCCATATTTTTTTGTTTTTTGTTCATACTTAAGGTGAGTGGAAATTTTTCAAAAATAAGTCACTTAGTTATTTCTATGTTTTATCATGCTTAGGGCATTCTTTAATGCACCATCTTAGTGCCTCATCATTGAGGACCCTCAATCTTAGTGCCTCATCATGCTTAGGGAATTCTTTGATACACCATCTTAGTGCCTCATAATTGATGATTCATGTTTGAACACATCCACTGGATGCCATGCTGGAAAGATACAAGCCTTCGTCATGCATAATGGAAACCTAGTTTTATATGTTAGAGTTTCCCATAAAATTTTCCATGAATTATCAACTATGGAATGCTTATTCTATTGAAGAAAACCCCTTTCTTCCCTTTGATCCATGGATATGAGTTCACCTCGCAACAGATTTCAAATTTTCATATCTCTATTGCAACACCATGTTCATTCCTC
Source organism: Sequoia sempervirens (assembly GCA_007258455.2). Classification (NCBI taxonomy): domain Eukaryota; kingdom Viridiplantae; phylum Streptophyta; class Pinopsida; order Cupressales; family Cupressaceae; genus Sequoia; species Sequoia sempervirens. The sequence goes on along the minus strand of VDFB02086081.1, from coordinate 303,214,527 downwards.
ACCTAGCATTTCTTGAGCATCTCCCTCCATTTTCCACAAATGCCTCCCTTTGAAATCACAGTATTTAACACCTCTTTTGACCATGTATCAATATTTGATTAAAAATAATATAGTGGTCATATAGCTTATTCAATAGTATAGAATTAGATTTTGGAACATAGATTTTGGGAACCTAGATGCTTCTCTAGCACTCCTAGGGTTTTTCACCTAAAAGGAGAGAGATTTAGGTTCCAAAATGCTTATGTAACATTCAAATTAGGATGTGTGCAATGTGATATGATGTAAATGAACTTAACTAAATGTAATTGATTGATTAAAACTAAACTAAATGAATGCAAAACTAATATTTAAGCTATGTTTGAAAACACGTTGTAATATGCAAACAATGAATAAACTAAAGAAAATATGCAGAACAGAGATAACAGGGATGAATCTGAGTGCACTTGGACAAAGACTGATGATGTTGGGATGTTTGGAATGTTGTATCACTTTACTGAAAAATTCACAGTGGGACTCATTCGCCAAGGTTGGCGAATCATTCCTATTGGTGAAAAACTGTCGGGAACTGATTTCTGACTGTTGGGATCCAGAATCTAACAAAATACAAATTTTTTGATCTTAGGTGGGACTCATTAACTAAGGGTGGTGAATCAATCCACTCCTAGATTTCTAAAAAATCAGACAACTCTGCAACACCAAATCTGGAAAAATCTAAATGTCAGGTTACCGAAGTCAATTCTGCAGGAAACAGACAAAAATCACTCAACAAGCTTAAAATAATGATAATTTGACTTGATTTCCACTTTTAAACACCTTTGATCTTGTAAAATCTACAAAACAAAGGCTAAAAACACACATGCAAAGGGGAAAAATGTTGGAGGGTTAGCAAATAGGGGTTTGCCTTGGTCAAACCCCACTTTGGTAATCAAACCCAATAGAAATAAATGAAATGCAAAGGAAATGATAAATGAACGACATATAAGTGTTACAAACTTATCAATATCCTTGAATATGCAAGTCTGAAGTAGTGTCAATGGATGCTTAAAAGTGCTTCAATAGTTGCTTGAATTGGTGAGGTAAAATGCTTGATTGCTTGAGTGAGTTAGGAAGATTGAATGCTTGAATGAATAGGATATGATTGTAGGAGATGTAAAATGAGATGAAAAACACTTATTTATACAATTCATGTGCCATACTATCCATTCATACCTCATCACAGGTTGACATCAAGTGATTTTTAATAAAATCTTGAAAGGAAATTTAAAATATTTTGAATTTGGGGCCAAGGGGGACTCATTCGCCACCCATGGCGAATGGGTCCCACCTAGGACCTAAAAACAAGTTTCAGGAATAATGTTGTATTTAATGTTGTTTGTTAGGATAATATGCAGAAATACACTTAATTAAGTCATATGAGGGCATAAAAGACAAAATAAAGCATGAGAAAGGTGTAAATAAGGAAGATGTGCCTAGAAAAGTGTGAATGCTTATTACAAGACTTTACAAAACTTCATAATAGGACTTGTTGATGTGTAAAAAGGTGGTTTTAAGATAAATTGCATTAAATAAAGTCTAGAAGAATGTAGAAATGTCTTACAACACTTCACAACACCTTCACAAGACATTGTTCTTTGAGTTTTAGTACCTAAATAAGCATGTTCAAGCCATGTCACAACATAAAATCAAGGCAACATAGTTCCAACACTGTGAAACAAGACCTAAAAGGCCATGAAAATGATAAAGGACCATTTTTCTATGACACAGATTTGTTTGTTCTTTTGTTCAATAGTGGCCATATTTGATTGCCAGATGTTTATTAACAGTTTTCTTGAAGGGGATGAGAAGCTCATGAGGTTCCAGAATGGTTAGGATAGGGAATGGATCCTGACCCCTTATGGGGTGACCTGTGTGCATATCATGAAATATTTTACCGTGGAGGGCAAGTACACAACAATTCACGAGTACCACTTTCCCTTCTTTTCCATATCCATAGAAATGAAAAGATTAATATACCTTTCTTTCAATTATTTTCTCTCAAACAATGCAAGCCTTAGCAAGTTTCACCTCCCCTTCACCAGGGATTGATTCAATGCCTCTATAATTACATTGCAGCCATCACCCCCATGTCAGGCCCTTCTGCTGGTAATAACCCCAATGTTAATGTCACCCTTGAGAATCAACAGGAACCCCTCCCATGTCCTTAGGTGAATACTCTTAGTGAGGGAACCTCTGTAAGACCTCCTCCCAAAAAGCCCCATGTTGTCCCCTCTATTATGAAACAATCCTCTATTAAAGGTCTCCTTATCAAAGGGTCCCGCTCGTCCTCGTCCCTTGTTGTTCAGAATGTGAAAGGTAAGAAGAGTAGCTCCAAACCTTTGGGTAACCCCTCAAGAGCTAAGAGAAAGGGTTTTGATAGTGTTAAACCCAAAAATGATAAAAAAATAACTATTGAGATTATAGATGAGGATGAACAAGGAAAAACAGACAAATCTAGCAGTGCGAAGGGTGAAATAAGGTCAACAAGGCTCATGGGCTAATTAGACAAGGGTAAAAAACTTAGCTTTGAAGAACCTAGTGATGAACCAAAAGAAGAGGCTTCGATCATCATTAATGTCAGAAAAAAGGAACTGTTAATGGTTCTGAGCGAAGACCTTTTGGAGGACTCTGCTAGCAATGAGGAGGATGAAGAGATGGAGGGTGATGACCAACATGTGGTGAAAGACTCGAAGGATGATGAAGATGAAGGGGTTAAGATAATTGAAAAAGAAATTGAGGATGTGGTTATGAAAGTTACGAAAGATGTGGAAGAGAAGGCCATGGAGGAAATGGAAGAAGGATGTGTAGGATAAAGATAGGCCTTTTGATTTCCATCTCACTCAATTCTGGGAGTTGTAGGATAAAGTGGAAAAAATGGACAAGGGTTTCAATAAACTTACGTTTATTACTTTGGGCATCATGTGGAGGGCTATCTCCAATACTGTGAATGGCGTAGCCAAGGTAAGGAAAGGTTGTAGAAAGATGAACTCCTGTAAGGCTAAGGAGGTGGGGCTAGATGAGAGAATAACTGGTATGAGGGAAAACTTTTGATGGATCCTATTTATTCTCAAGCTGGTGGAAAATGTTTGGTGCAACTCAATCTTTAGCTTGTGCATCAATTATATTGATTGCTGTAGTATTTTTTAAATTCAAGATGAAATTATTGATTTTCTTCACCAAGAAGTGGCCAACTTTGATTTATTTTTGTGTCATTTGTGTACTATCAAGAAATTTGAATTGTTCTTATAGAGGGCTATGAAGGAAATACCTAAAAGTTTAAATTTTTTGTTTCCTATGAAAGAAGGCTTGATGGTTTTTTTAATACTATGATGAAAATAAGGTCCTTATTGTGGAGCAAGATAAGAGGGAGGAGGTTCCAATAGCATCACTAGATAGTGTTAATTTTTTTGGTTGTGGTAGCTATGAAAATTGTAAGTCTATGTGTGGGGCAGATATGAGGTTTATGTGATTTGACTCGACACTATAAGTATGGTGTTATGGTTGATGTTGGACTCGTAATGGTTTTTTGGTGTCTATGTGCATAGAAATATGATATATCTAGATTATAAATAGTAAGTAATATATGTGATCCTACAACTCATCAAGTTTGTGATGTATGGTATATGAACAATGTATTAATTTTTATGATTCCTAGATTCTAAAAACATATTTTAATATTTAAAAAAAAAAATGTTATTATATTTACAACAAAATATCTATAAACCTTGATATAGTTATTGTATAAAATTGTTAAATACTTTTTGATTTATCAATAAATTAAAATAACAAATCAAAACTCATAAATAAAAATAGATCAAGATTCATGATCAATGTTAATAATATGAATTTGTTTGATAAATGTAATATGATTTAATTGAACAAACTCTTAGGGATTTTGTCTTCATTCAATGAATGATCAAGTGGATAAACAATTATATTTGATTTTCTATATAATATTTCTCTCTATGTTGTATCATTTCCACAATACCAAGTGTATATTGACAAATTCTAAAATATTTATTTATTTCTATTTTAAGAAAAGTATCATATTATTTATATAAATATATATTTTTTAAATCACAAATATCTTACATTGTTTTAATTTTAGGAAAAAATGCATAACATTTTATTAGGAAATAAATAAATATTGCTTAATATAAATATGAATATTATTGAAATTTTAATTTAAACTAATGTAGAATATTTTATTTATTTATTTTTATTAAAATTTATGCAATATTATTCTTTACAATCTGAAATATAAATGATATCTCATTAAATTTTGTTTCATAACAATGAATTGCTTAAATATAAATTTTGAGAAAAAGAAAAGAAAAACAAATCAATATAATAATAACCTCATCATTTCTATTATTCAAATTAATAATAAACAATCTAATACAAATCTAAAAATTAATAAAAATATATTCTTCAATATCTACATACAATATTTTTATAAATATAATTTTGTTTCAATTAAAAATCATTTAAACATAACTTTTAAGTTTTATTTTATTATTTTGTTTAATAATCAATTATTATTTTTAATTTATTAAAAAATTATAAAAAAATTCAATAAAAATATTAAATATTGAATTTATAACAATCAAATATAATCTTTCACTTTTGTTTTTATTTAATTGTAAATAATCTTTAATTTTAATTTTTTTACAATTCTTATAACAAATTCATACAAATATATTAAATATTCAACAAATAACAATTAAATATAATAAAAAATATATAAACACATTAAAGAAAAATTAAAATCTTTATCAATTTTGGTACATTGCGGGATTTTGAGGCAATTATCGGGTGCAATATTAAGTTGAGTCAGACTGGTTGGGAGCGGAAGACAGAGGTGCAATATTACCGACCTACATGAAACCAATTGTCCTACGGGCCTGTGTGCTAGGTTTTGATGGTCAGATTCTTTGATGGTGGGAGGAGTTGAGCATTATTCCAATTAATTATCCTTGACCCGCACATGACTAAGAACGATATTATTGTTCTTCCACCACCTCTACAACATAGTTATGAAGGTAAAAAAGTTTATTATTTGTAGATCTAGAATATTTGTCAATCATTGAAACTGTTGGCATACATAGTTGTCTTTATTTTATTTTTTCAAGTTGTGTGGACAAGTTGAATACTGCAACTTCTTTGTAATGGACTGTCTCAAGAGAATATAGACATCACCATTTTATTAATAATGGTAGCAATAAGTTATTTCATCTCTCAAGTCTGTGATATAGGGAGTCAATTTAATTATGTACCCTATAAACTATAGTTCTTGCACGGTATATTTTAGTGCTATATGTTCTTGTTTCCCATGATTATTTTTTGTCCTAAACTCATGTCAAGCTATCTGTAGGGGAGTTTCCAATGCAAGAGATGTATATTAAGTTGTGTAAGGTTTAGCTGCAAGTCATTTTATAAGGGAGTTATTTGTTTTTTTTTTTTGAAAGGGGGTGTTATTTTTTCTTCCTCTTCTAGCAGCATGGTAGGCAGTTCTCCAAAAATTTTGCTTCCAGACTCTCAGCTATTGCACGGGAATAACTATTCTACCTGGAAAACCAAACTCAAAACTTAGCTCGAGTTTGAAGAGGTTTGGGATGTGGTGAGCGGTGCCACAACCAAACATAAAATAGATGTTGATGAGAAGAAGAAATTTGATCAAGTTGATCATAGAAAGGCGAGATTGATCATTTTGTTCAATGTGTCTGATGATGTCCAGCCATTTATCCGTGACTTGTCCATAGCTAAAGATGCATGGGACAAGCTCAAGACCGTGTATGAGGCAAAGAATCAGAATCAGATCCTGAATTTAGAGAGTCGGCTACACAACCTAAAGATGAAGAATGGAGAATAGTTAGAATCCTTCCTCAAAAGGATTGCAGAGTTGAGAGATTCCTTACAAGCATTAGGGAAAACAATTGATGATTCATTTTTGGTTCCTATTGTCCTATGGGCACTACCTCCCAGATATAAAGTCTTTGTAACAACTTTGAATGTCACTGAGACAACCCCCACACTTGAGAAGCAAGTAAATCTACTCCAAAAAAAAGAATCTATCAGCCAAGAACATGATCAAGATGATCATGTCATGACTACACATCATAATGGCAAGAAGCCTATGAAGAAGTGTCCAATATGTGAAAGAGTTGGACATGATGTGAAAAATTGTTGGTACAACTCCTTTAACAAAGGATCATACAACAAACCACATCCAAAGAGGCCACTTCAAAGTGGCAAATCACAATGGGAGCAAAAGAACAAATAGAAACAAAAAAGCAATGTTGTTGAAGCAGAAGATTCTCCAAATAAGGAATATGTTCTTTCAGCTCACACTTCAAAAGATGGTTCACAATCAACATCAATATGGTATGTGGACTTAGGTGCTACAAAGCACATGACTAGTCAAATGGAGTGGTTTCTCACATTGAAACCCCATCATGGTACAATCACTCTTGGAGATGATACCACTCATGAAATCAAAGGTATTGGTTACATCTCTTTGAAGTTTGGCATTAATCGTTGCAAGATTACTAGTGTCTTGTATGTGCCAAGACTTACCAAAAATCTCCTTTCTATTAATCAATTTCTTGACCACAACCTTAGGATTGAGTTTGATAGCCATCAAGATACCAAGATTTGGCGTATCAAAGATAATTCTAAAAATGAAAAGATTGTTTCCAGTGCTACTAAGATTGGAAAAATGTTCAGGCTTGATACAGTTGCTAATAATCAAGCCTTAGTGACTAAGGATGAAGATCTTGCTCTGCTTTAGCATCGTAGATTTGGTCATTTAAGCACTAGTTACTTGCTAACACTTAGTAAGAAATGCATGGTCAAAGGGCTTCCCTTGCTTGAGAAGTCGAATGCTATTTGTTCTAGTTGTATTGTTGGAAAACAACATAGAGCACCCTTCTATCCTAGTGAGCATCGTGCAAGCCAACCTTTGCAGCTGGTGCATACCAATCTGTGTGGGCCTATGCCACCTAGTCACAATGGCTACAAGTACTTTCAACTGTTTGTCAACTGATGATCATACAAGGAAAATGTGGGTATATTGCTTGTAGCATAAAGATGAAGCTCTATCATATTTCAAAGAGTTTTGCAATCAAGTGGAGAAAAATATGAATCACTGTATTTGTGTCCTCCACTCAGATCAAGGGGGGAATACACCAGCACAGAATTCTCCACATATCTAAAAGAAAATGAAATTTAGCGTCAACTGGATGTAGCATACACACCTCAACGAAATGGAGTTGTTGAACGGAGAATTCGCATCATCATGGAGATGGTCCAAAGTATGTTGAAAGATTCCCAACTAGACCATGCATATTGGGCTGAAGCTATTCACACAACAGTTTATCTTTTGAATCATGCACCAACCAAAGCAATTGATGGCATTACACCAGAAGAAACATGAGCAAGGGTAAAGCCTTCTATCTCTCATATTTGTGTGTTTGGATGCACTACCTATATGCACATTCCTAAACAGAAAAAGGAAGAAGCTAGATGAAAAATCAATGAAATGTATTCTTCTAAGATATAGTAATGAATCCAAAGCATATCACCTTATGGATCCCAATACAAAGATATACATTAGTAGAGATGTAATTTTTGATGAGAACAATGATGCAAGTTCTCCTCCTGCATCATCATCTACTTCAGATAGTGCTCCTATTTTCAACATGGATGTAAAAATGATGAGCATGTTGATAATCAGTCAACACCCACCATTGTCACCAAACCTTTACCAAAGTGGTACACTAGTACCATTTGAGATGCAAAGTTAGATGGAGTCCTAGACATTTCCACTTCATGTCCAAAGACTCGTAACATGGCTCACAATGAGGTAAACTTTGCACTAATGACTTCAGTTGTTGAAAATTTTGAGCCATCTAATGTTCAAGAAGCACTAGAAACAAAACCTTGGAAAGAGGCTATGGATGCAAAGTATCAATCTCTGATGACAAAAAACACTTGGGAGCTTGTTGATTTACCACCTGGTAAGAAAGCAATTAGTTGTAAATGGATTTTTAAAACTAAGTATAAAGCATATGGTAGTATAGATAAACATAAGGCTAGACTTGCAGCCAAGGGTTATGCCCAGAAAGAAGGAATAGACTATGAGGAAACATTTTCTCCCACTGCAAAGATAAAAACCATTAGAATGATTTTTTCTTTAGCTGCTCAATTTGGATGGAAATTATATCAAATGGATGTAAAAAGTGCCTTTCTTAATGGGGACCTTAAGGAAGAGGTATGGGTAAAAGCAAGAAGTTGAGTACACGAAGAGGGGAAATTTCGGGCAACAAAAAAATCTCGTAGTAAACGCGTACGCGTTTTTAAAAAACGTGTATGCGTTATGGAACGGGTACCCGAACCTAAATCCGAACGCGTACGCGCTCAGGAACGGGTACGCGAGCCTAAATCGCATATGCTTTATGAAACGCGTACGTGTTACAAACACATAAGCGTTTCATAACGCGTACGCATTCTAAACGCGTACGCGTTCTAAACGCGTACGCGTTTGTAAATGCGTACGCGTTATTGAAAAGTATTTATTTTTTTAAATAAACTGCTGGCTTTTCATTTTATCCACTATTTTTGGCGAACCGAGAGAGGTCAAGCAAGAGCGCGCACGCGTTTAGAGGCTATTGCTCGCTCCTCCCGTCAACACACTTGACCTCTGAGACCTACAGGTTAGTTGATTTCTGCCCTTTTTTGCTTTGTATCTTGTTTTTTTGTTTTTAAATTAGTATTTAAGTTTTTTTTTGTTTAATGCATTTTATTTCAATTTTTAATAGTTTTAAATTGTATTTAAAAAATAAATAACGTTAAATTATAAATTGAAAACTATATTTTATCTAAACCTAAATTGGACATAACTTAGAAATCTAAACCCTAAAACGTAAAACTAGAAACCTCTTAGAAACCTCTCTCCCCTTAGGTGAGCTAAAATTAGAAACCCTAATACAATTTTATCTCTAACCTTAACCCTAACCATAATTTTAACCCTAGCTCTAACCTTAACCATAACCCTAACCCCAAAACTAACTCTAGTTCTTACTCTTACACTAACCTGAACCCTATCCTCAACCCTAACTCATGTTTTAACCTTAACCCCAATCGTAACTCTAATTTTTACCCTTTTCCTAACCATAACCCTAAACCTATGCCCAAAAAATAACTCTAATTTTAACCCAAACCTAACCCTAATTCTAACTCTAACCCTAACCTTAACCCCAATATTAAGCCTAACCCTCACCTTATCCCTAACCCTAACCCTAACCCTAATTATCTATAACCCTAACCCTAACTCCAATCTTAAGCCTAACCCTAAACTTATCCCTAACCCTAACCCCAACCCTAACTCTAATTTGTACACGAATTACAAACCATAGGTTCCAAGAGAGACACTTAAAACTTATAAAAAATAGGTATTGTAGGAGTCACTTGGATAATAATTCAATGTATCTTAATTACTATCCCTATATGGAATTTCTCATGATTGATTTATGAATTTTCATCCATTAACTATATATGGAAATAAATGGGGTTCCCTCCTCTAATCTCTAGTGATAGGAAAATATGGTGTCCAATCTATTCAAGTAAAATTAATGGATAAACAAGAATACCACTCTCAATCTTAGGATTTAATTAAATAGCTATCTTTTAATTTCTTTCCTTTTTACAAGCTCCAAAATAAACCTACATGTACAAACCTTTTTATCAATGCCACTTTAAAATTACATTCTTTATTATATAACACTAGTGGCCCCATAACTAGGGCACTCATAACATGTACTTAAATATTATAGTCATTTCCCTATTTTATTTTTGTAAGTCCAATGAGAAATAAGAAATATTTTAGGTATCATAAAATTTTATTGAAAAAAGGGTAAGGAGAAAAAGAGGAATTCTAAAAGAATTTTCAAATTCTAAATCAAGGCTAAAGGAGTCAAATGGGCTAATTCTAGGAAGTTGGTTGAATATTTAATCATAAAAAATCCCAAAAGGAGGGAAAAATCAACAAAAAAAAAAGTAGAGCAACATGTGACACCCTTTTGAATTCCTAAAACCCCATGTTTTATAGGAAGATGAAGAAGAATTTGAAACCATTCCCCTCATCCCTTAGGAATAATCTATTAAGGAGAAACAATATAGATTAATAGAAAAATATTTGAATCAATGAAAATATATGAGAGAAGCCTTATCTTTTGAAAAATGTTTCAATATGGTAAGAAGTTCCATCTACAAGAAATGAGCAAGGAATATAGAAAGTGAAGAATAGGGAGATAAAAAGTAAGCTAAAAAACTTTATGCACCTAAGTTTGATTGTAGTGACAAGATTTTTCTCAGGCCCAGTTGGAGAAATTAGAGACTTACTTCACCCTCAACCCCATAACCCTAACCCTAACCCTAATTCTATCTCTAATCTTAACCCAAACCCTAATCTTAACCCTAACACTAATTTTCACCATAACCCTAATCCCCACCATAACTCCAATTCTTATTGTTACCCTATCCATAACCCTTAATCTAATTTTAACCCAAACACTAACCCTAACCCTAACTCAATCTCTAATCATAACCCTAACCTTAACCATAATTTTATCTCTAACCTTAACCCTAACCATAATTTTAACCCTAGCTCTAACCTTAACCATAACCCTAACCCCAAAACTAACTCTAGTTCTTACTCTTACCCTAACCTGAACCCTATCCTCAACCCTAACTCATGTTTTAACCTTAACCCCAATCGTAACTCTAATTTTTACCCTTTTCCTAACCATAACCCTAAACCTATGCCCAAAAAATAACTCTAATTTTAACCCAAACCTAACCCTAATTCTAACTCTAACCCTAACCTTAACCCCAATATTAAGCCTAACCCTCACCTTATCCCTAACCCGAACCCTAACCCTAACTCCAATCTTAAGCCTAACCCTAAACTTATCCCTAACCCTAACCCCAACCCTAACTCTAATTTGTACATGAATTACAAACCATAGGTTCCAAGAGAGACACTTAAAACTTATAAAAAATAGGTATTGTAGGAGTCACTTGGATAATAATTCAATGTATCTTAATTACTATCCCTATATGGAATTTCTCATGATTGATTTATGAATTGTCTTCAATGATTTTCAATATTTTTCATCACTTGTTCTACTAACCTTCTGTTTTTATTCAACTCTCATTTATAGTTCTTAAGTGACTATCGGTTTCTATTCAACTCTCATTTATAATATGAATTTTTAATGCTATGATTTTTTAATGTTATAAATTGAATTTTAATGTTATAAATGAAATATATTTTGAATTTGTGCATGTTCAATGTGATTTTTAAATAACTTTGAAATTGTGTGCATTATTTAATTAGTTTGTTGATATATATTTTTTAATTGTTTAACATGCAGTTGCCATATCATTTCTCGTCCATGGATCCACTTTTCACTTTAGAGGATTTCATGCCTAATCCAGAAATTCCTATAGATCCTGGTGCACACGCCACCCCACCACATGAGGATATGCCTCACTCACCTCCGCATTCTCCACCACCTGAACCCCCACCCCCTCCTCCATTTGACCAAAATCAACTAAGAGACAATATTCGAGCCAACTTAGTTGTGATTCAAGGGAACATAGATCTCATAAAAAATGAGACTAGAATCCCTCCACATCTCGCACGGTTTGCATCTACAATGCAAACTATTGTCGATTCTGTTCGATCTATCGATGCGGACCTAGATAGGTTCCATCAATGGAGAGAAGAGAGGAGACAATTCTATGCAGATGGGTTGTCATATAAAGAAATCAATGACCTAAAAATCACTAAACAAGCTATGTGCCAATATTTTGTGAACCCCCAAACAAACGAACCAATACCACCCACAAAAAAAAGAATTTCAATTTTATGGTGTAGGCACCCGCAGATAGCTGCAAATTTTTGGGAGAGATGGTGGATGGTGTTTGATACTCCACCACATGGCAACAGTGAGGTGCCCTTATATTTTTTGAGAAAGTTATGGGCTGAGTTTGAGTTGGGTAAAAAACCCAACTATTTTGATATGAGGTCATTTCAGGGAGCTGGGCGTGGCATGCCCCAACATAGACTAGGAGCACGTGTCGATCCTCAGCGACGTGCTCCAGTTGCGCCTCTTGTTCCTCCTCCTTCTCCTGGTATTCCCGCTGCATTTCAGCAGCAAACCATGTTATCTACACTAGGAGCATTGAGTTCACTTTCAGGACATCTCACTCAGCAGACTACACACGCGGCCACTGAAGTGGCCAATACAGAGCATGGAGGCTCGGGCTATAGGGATACTCAGACATCCACTTCAGGTGAGGCACATGCATCTGGGGCGGGATCATACCTAAATTTACTATATTCTGAGGATCGTCCCACACAGGTATGTTCATCTTTTGAACTTAAATTTAATTCAAGTTTGAAATGTAAAAAATTCATGTAAATAATAACATCAAACTATATATATAATATAATATTAATTCAATAATTTTGTGTTTGGTGTATAGACACATGATGACGTGATGCCCGAAACTCAATATCATCATCGTGTGTATATGTCGAGTGCTGTAGATTTGGGCTCACCTTTTCACAGGTACTTGAACCAAAATATATTAAATAATTTGTGTGTCCATATATATATATATTTAATTTGAATTTGTACACATGTGTGAATTGATATATTATATCTAGATGCAGGGAAGTCATACTATTCCTAGTATTGACGAGCCACAAGTTACAGTGGTGAGCGCTCCTGAGACATCATCAGCTCAGGTGCGTGCTTTCAAAAGTTTGTTAAGTTTAAATTAAATACACATCATAGATCTAATTTAATTTTTACATTTACATACACATGTGTGAATGATCTATATGAACTGTTGTACATCTATATGTAGGGATTTGATGAGATAACCATGGCGGGCCGCGCACCTGAGACATCATTGACATCTATTCATGGGCAATCTCAGGTGCGTGATCATGAGGTCATATCATTCGAGGTTGTAAACTTTACTTTAAATCTCCTATACAATTTTTACGAACATTTTATATATATATATTCAAGGTTTTCACATATTGTTTGCTTTATATGAATATGCAGGATATAGTGGATCAGGCATTTGCATCTTCTCAACAGACAGTTATGTTACTTGTTGAAGAAAATGTGCCAGTTGATTCACATGACCATATGGTAATTTATGCATACTAGAAATCATTTTTAATATATTTAGTCGATATTTAATTAGTTTTTTTTATCTAAAAGTTTATATTTTCAATTTTAAATATGTTTAATTATATCAAAATTTCTAAATAAATTTAAATCTAATTTCGAGTTTCTTGAACTCTTTTACAGCATGATGCAGGTACATCTAGTCAACGTGGAACAAAGAGGAGACTTGATTTGACCGATCAGCCTGAGAGTTAGATAGTTTTATATTTTATGGACTACAAACCTCTAGTTTCATTTCAATATATGTGTTGGACTTGACATATAAATTTTATGGACTATGTAGATCTCTAGTTTTATTTTGAACATGTTATTATCATATATGTGTGTTTATTTATATCAGTTGACTTTAATATGATGATTATATATGCAGTCAATTATGAGATCATGTTATGTTCATTTTCATAATTATATGCATTTATATACATATCTATATATTTATATTTTATCAAATTTCAAGTAATACATGCACTATATAATAATTCTTATCTAGAATCAAATTTCATATATATATAACTTATCACATGGTTAGGTGACAAATTAAAACATTCCTTAAATAGTTTCTTAAATCATATTCATAATAAATTAAGGGCAAGTAATTCTAACTATTTTCCAATTACATAGCAAATATTTGAATCAATAAACAAAAAACCATCTCCTTGTATGTATATTTAATGTATAATCTATACAATTGAATAATTATATAAAATGTGGTAAATAGAAGACACATGAAATATGTATAATCTATACAATTTGAATAAGATATTTAAAAAGTGACATCGAACAAACATATATAATGTACATCAAGAAGTTTAATGTACAACTATATAACATGATGAAACATATATGTGCATGTAGATACAATTAAAGCTTATCAACTTTTAGGTGAATACCAAAAATTGATATTTACATAGTCTCCAGATAAAATAGTTTTTCAGTTCAACAATCACATTGTAGACCGACTTGATGAGAACTTGCAAAAATAATTAATGTAAGTAACTACAATTTTTACGAGTCATTTAAGTAAAAAATTCATGCAAGAAAAGAATTGCATATAGTAAATTCCATACAAATTCAAATGATGTTAGCCATAGGATGGATTAAGGGGACCTAAGAGGTTGGATTAAGGGGATGAAAGAGGGTGGATTAAGGGGAGTTGATAAAATGAGTTAAAGTGATGTAAGAGGGTGGATTAAGGGGGAGTTGAGAGAATGAGTTGAAAGGATGTAAGAGAGTGGATTAAGGGAGTCGAGAATGAGTTGAAGGGATGCAAGAGGGTGGATTATGTATTCATAAAATGAGTTAAAAGCCGATGTAAGAGAGTGGATTAAGGGGATGCAAGAGGGTGGATTTCGGAGTTGATAAATGAGTTAAAAGTGGGATGTAACAGGCGGGATTAAGGGGAGTTGAGAGAATCGAGTTGAAAGGATGTAAGAGAGTGGATTAAGGGGATGCAAGAGGGTAGATTAAGGGGAGCCGAGAATGAGTTGAAAGGATGTAAGAGAGTGGATGGCGGGATGCAAGAGGGTAGATTAGAGCTGATAGAATGAGTTGAAGGGATGCAAAAGGGTGGATTAAGGGGAGTTCATAAAATGAGTTAAAGCGACGTAAGAGAGTGGATTAAAGGGAGTTGATAAAATGAGTTAAAGTGATGTAAGAGGGTGGATTAAGGGGGAGTTGAGAGAATGAGTCGAAAGGATGTAAGAGAGTGGATTAAGGGGAGCTGATAGAATGAGTTGAAGGGATGCAAAAGGGTGGATTAAGGGGAGTTCATAAAATGAGTTAAAGCGACGTAAGAGAGTGGATTAAGGGGAGTTGATAAAATGAGTTAAAGTGATGTAAGAGGGTGGATTAAGGGGGAGTTGAGAGAATGAGTTGAAAGGATGTAAGAGAGTGGATTAAGGGGATGCAAGAGGGTAGATTAAGGGGAGCCAATAAAATGAGTTGAAGGGATGCAAGAGGGTGGATTAAGGGGAGTTGATAGAATGAGTTAAACCCTAAACCCTAAATAGAGTTAAAGTGATGTAAGAGGGTGGATTAAGGGGGAGTTGATAGAATGAGTTAAACCCTAAACCCTAAACCCTAAAATGAGTTAAACTTACACAAGAGGGTGGATTAAGGGGATGCAAGAGGGTGGATTAAAGGGAGTTGATAGAATGAGTTAAACCCTAAACCCTAAACCCTAAAATGAGTTAAACTTACATAAGAGGGTGGATTAAGGGGATGCAAGAGGGTGGAATAAGGGGAGATGATAGAATGAGTTAAACCCTAAACCCTAAACCCTAAAATGAGTTAAAACCCTATATAAGAGGGTGGATTTAAGGGGATGCAAGAGGGTGGATTAAGGAGTTGATAGAATGAGTTAAACCCTAAACCCTGGGTAAACCCTAAAATGAGTTAAAGTGATGCAAGAGGGGGGATTAAGGGGATGCAAGAGGGTGGATTAAGGGGAGTTGATAGAATGAGTTAAACCCTAAACCCTAAACCCTAAAATGAGTTAAACTTACATAAGAGGGTGGATTAAGGGGATGCAAGAGAGTGGATTAAGGGGAGTTGATAGAATGAGTTAAACCCTAAACCCTAAACCCTAAAATGAGTTAAACTTACATAAGAGGGTGGATTAAGGGGATGCAAGAGGGTGGATTAAGGAGTTGATAGAATGAGTTAAACTCCAAAAACCCTAAACCCTAAAATGAGCAAAAGGATGCAAGAGGGTGGATTAAGGAGATGAATGAGTTAAACCCTAAACCCTAAACCCTAAAATGAGTTAAATCCTACATAAGAGGGTATCAAGGGGATGCAAGAGGTAGATTAAGGGGAGTTGATGGGAATTTGAAAGCAAACCCTAAACCCTAAACCCCAAAATGAGAGTTAAACTTACATAAGAGGGTGGATTAAGGGGATGCAAGAGGGTGATTAAGGGAGTTGATAGAATGAGTTAAACCCTAAACCCTAAACCCTAAAATGAGTTAAACTGACGTAAGAGGGTGGATTAAGGGGATGAAAGAGGGTGGATTAAGGGGAGTTGATAGAATGAGTTAAACCCTAAACCCTAAACCCTAAAATGAGTTAAACTTACATAAGAGGGTGGATTAAGGGGATGCAAGAGGGTGGATTAAGGGGAGTTGATAGAATGAGTTAAACCCTAAACCCTAAACCCTAAAATGAGTTAAACTTACATAAGAGGGTGGATTAAGGGGATGCAAGAGGGTGGATTAAGGTGAGTTGATAGAATGAGTTAAACCCTAAAATGAGTTAAAGTGATGTACGAGGGTGGATTAAGGGGAGTTGAGAGAATAAGTTAAAGTGATGCAAGAGGGTGGATTAAGGGGAGTTGATAGAATGAGTTAAACCATAAACCCTAAACCCTAAAATGAGTTAAAGTGGATTAAGGGGTGTTGAGAGAGTGACTTAAGGGGATGCAAGTGGATACATTAAGGGTAGATATATGAGGATATTGATTGAGGGGTCCTAAGAGGATGAATTAAGAGGTGTTGAGTGAGTGACTTAAGTGGATGCAAGTGGACAAATTAAGGGTAGATATATGAGGGTATGGATCACAAGGTCCTAAGAGGATGGATTAATGGTAGTTGATAGAATGACTTAAGGGGCTGCAAAAGGATGGATTAATGGTACATAAGAGGATGACTTAAGGGGTTTTAAGAGAATGGCTTAAGGGGATATGAAATCAATTATAAAGTATCAATTAAATGTATCTAGAACTATATATAGTTACCTGTCTCTAGATTGAAATTCCATTGTAATATATGTGCATCTCCTCTCTTTTTTGTAAAGCATCTAATTTTGGGAGACCTGAAACAAAAAATGATATAAAACTTTAATTAGGAAATGATTAAAGACAAATATATATATATATATATATATCAATTAAATATATATACGACTAGATATGCTTACCAATATTTATTTACTCTATTGTACCATATGCATCCTCTCTTTTTTTTAATGCATCTATGATTGTCTCGTGATCATCCATTGAAATTGTCCATAAAACTTTATTAGCAGGCCTCCCTTGATATCTAACAAGTTTTATATTGGTTGCCAAAATCAAATGTGAATAATGCATAATTTTCTTGTGTCTTTCATAATCTTCAAATGCAGGCAAGCCATTCTTTCTCATCAAATATTTTCGAAGCCAGGTGCCAACAACAACCACTAAACCAGTTGGATACTCAAAGTTGTCATCATCTACTCTAGTATGTACCAACTTATGTTTTCTCTCAACACATCTAGCCAACCAGTACTCTGTCTGCTCTTCATTCCCTTGAGGTGCAACAACAGCATACACATGTCCTACAAAAAGAAATACAAAATTCAATAAAAAGTGACTTATATTTAACTCATATAAACATGCATACATAAAAAATTCAACTCAATAAATAATGTACCTTCTTGTACAAGATCTGAAACACGATCATAATCATCTGATGCGAACACTTGATTATCTTCAATTGTCATTTCATGTTGAACATGTGTCAATGTAGGCGTTAAAGCCCTTTGTTGCCATTGTTCGACCCATTCCATATTTTCACATGCCTGCCAATCACCTACAATACAAAATTGACAATAGCATGCCAACTCCCTTGTCCATATTGTCCATGTGTTTGCATTTGAACTCTTAAATGAATGCCATTTTGCACTTCCATTAATTGTTTCACAATCTTGTTGAGAAAAAATATCATTTCTTCAACTAACCAAAAGAAGCGTCAAATTATTGATTTCTCACTTGTTCTTGTAGATAAGTTGGTATTGCACCAATCTACAATTGCACGTGCATTTCTAAATTTTGCTATAAAGATCCTCAATTTGAGTTGCTCTCTAGCAAGAGCTCTTTTACATGCACTCGCTTCCATCGTGGTTCTCCCTTACTACACAAATTTTAAAAAAACTCTATATGCTTACTATTATTTTCCTTATGAAACTCCCACATAGCCAATAAAATTTAGCATTTTGAATCTAATCTGCAATTATCCTCACCATATGAGATGTTCTAGCATTTGAATTCCTCTCTCTTTAAATTTTTTATAAAATATATCAAAACAATATTGAACAAACTCAAATGAATGTAATCGATTATCACTTACATAAAAATGGTACTCTCTCAAAAAAAATCTATTATCTTCTCTATTATCATTTGCATGTCTATAAACAATGTGAAATAAATATAGCTACTGGGTAATCAATTATAATATTGTGGATTGGATTTCCTTCTCAGGAGCAAGAGTATAATTTTCAGCAAAATCAACAATTGACAATATAGTTCCAATTGGAAATGTGTTTTTACATAAACGAAATTGATTATCAAGCCAATGAGCATTCTGAGAGTGTTGAACATATTTAGGTACAAACTTATCTTTAAATTCAATAATAAAAGTATGCACACTAACTTTTTCCACAATTAGCTCAACACGTCTTCCAATTTTACCATCTTTTGAAGAATACTCAATATTTTTAAATTTTTTTACATCCACTAATTGTTTTCCAAATTCATCTAAACTAATTTCATGCATACATTCACCTAATAATGAAAAGTTACCACATCTATCGCATTCTCCAGATATGCATCCTTTTAAAAAAATGAGTTTCCATTTAAAGAGGGATTACAAAACAAACCTGCTATAAAATCTTTGATTCTTTCAGGTGGCATAGTAATACCACAAATGTCCTGCATAATTTGGTTAGCATGCAAAGTGCATCGTATATATCAAAATATATCATAATAATAATGAAATTGTACATGAGTCTTGCAACAACAAGAGATTCGCCATGACACTCTAAATACCAAAGTTTGCGACTTTCTCAAATGATCTTTGACTTATGCTAATATTCAATGGTAAGATTGAAGCATCTATTTTTTTTTTTTATAATTCAATTTGAGTTATATCTAAGAGATGCTTTGGGTGAGGTTCACTAATTTTGGAACCCACCCTTAATTTTAAGACATCTCTAATGTTAGGTGATACTCTTGTATTATCATGCCAAAAATTTTTGATTAAAGATTTAATTTCATTAGATAATTTCATGTCTGATCTTGGGGAGTCTACCACTAAAACTCCAACATTGATTAATACTAGGACCTTTTTCAATACTTCTCTCTTTGAAGCAAAATTTTATATCAAAGTTCTAGGATTTTAAGCCATATACATTTACTAATCTTACTTAACATTCTTTATTTGAAGCTTACCCAACCAGGAGTGCCCATTTCACCTTTACTCCAGCCACATTCTATCTTTTAACGAATTTTCTTACCAATAACATCAATAGCATTAGCAACACTAGATATGACTTGTTCTACTGAATCATCTTTCTTTTTTGGTTTTACAAAACACCTAATTTTTTCATCACTTTTCTCATTTTAAACATTCTCATCAATTGCACCATGAGTTGACATTGGAATCCTAATTTCTTTCTATAAAAAAATATTTTATATATTTTATTTCCATAATTTCTAATTTGTCTTGAAGAAACTTTACCACGAAGGTTATTTAACACATTTGTTTCAATTGTTAAAAAAACATTTTCACCTTCATCCATAGATGGAGTTTCATTTTCATTCACACAAGGGGTTTCATTTTCATTTTCAAATGTAAAAGGGATTTCATTCTCATTTTCATCAATATTAGGGATTTCATTCTCATTTACATTCTCATAAGATATCATTTCATCATTTTCTTGTTTATGTATTGTTTCAACCCTAGTATTATTAATCTCATCAATTGTGTATCCAGCTTCTTCTAAACAAGCAATATCAATATTATAAAAACTTGGGTTTGAAGACATACCTAGATAGATTGTTTGAATAGGCACATTTTCCATATCATTGGGAGGTGGATTTGAAGACACACCCGAAGTTATTTGCATATCATTCAAAGTTGAAGTTGAAGGCACATTTGGGTTTGTCTCCATAGTTGCATTTTCTTCCATATTCACCATCTCCACATTTGCATCATCTACATTGATTTCATCATTCATGGCTTTCTCTTCGACATTCTTAGAACTAGATGCTTCCAAATCTTTCATTTGATGAATCCTTTGTCTCCTTTCCCTTTGTCTTTTTGCCTCCTTATCTTTATTTGCTTGAATTTCTTCTGGTGTCATTACCTTCCTACATCTTTTTCTTTGTCTTTTCTTATCACCCATGGTTACCAAACCCTCTTTGATGACAAAAACAATAATTCAAGAAACCTATTTTAAAATTGCCACCTCCTTCAAATATTCAAATAAAACTATGTACTATGAAGATTATTTTTCTATAAACTCTGAAGTACAAAATCATCATGAGTACATCCAAAAATTCACTTTTTCCAAATCTTCTTGTAAAAAGTTCTTGCACTTGATTCCACTTCAGAAAATTTAACTTGCACTTTTACTCTTCCAACAATTTGAATAGAATATGCCCTGCACAAGACAAATTTGTAATAAAAAACGCAGAAAATGACACTTTCGGTCCGTACTGCAGAAAAAGAATGTTGCAGGAAAATCGTGTTTTAACAGTATTTTTCAAATTAGGGAAAAACGGCTATTATACAAACGCATACGCGTTATATTTTTAAAACGCGTACGTGTTGCTTTCTGCCAACGGGCAAAACATAACGCGTATGCGTTATGAAACGTGTACACGTTTCATTTAAATAACGCGTACGTGTTTCTATAACGCATACGCGTTATTTAAAAGTTGATCTCCCAAACCAAATCTAGCCCCGGTTTTAGGCTTGGGAAAGGCTTGGCAATCCGAGCCTTAGCTTTTGACCTGCAACTAAAAAACTAAGGCAAACTGAAAAAAAATGTCCAACTTTGACAACATAGATGATGAACTTTTTTTCTGAATTAGTCTATAAAATTAAAACCCATTAGAGAACACAATGTCTACTTTCTAGATATATAATTTTTGTTAAAATTGGATTAATTTTGTTATTTTTAAATTAATTTCTAAGCAAACTAGGCCTTAAATTTGAAAGATCAAGTTTTTTTGGTTTTTTAATAACTTTGTATTGGTTAAGTTTCTTGTAAAAAAAATTATATGGTCCCAAACTTCAGACAATTCTCTACACAATGAAAAAAAAAAGAGTCAAAAAATGTTTTGTTTAGGTCCAATTATGTTGTCCGTACACGTTGATTTGAAAAAACATCAATTAAGGCCAATAAAAAATTAATTAAAAAATATATATTCAACCAAAAATTACAAAAAAAAATCCAGCCCAAACTTCATGTTGTTAGCTCTCTTTTCCTAAAAGGAATTAGCAAAATAATTTTATTTGGATCAAAAAGTGTTGTCTGTACACTTGCTTGGTATGGTAAAAAAACAGAGACTTTTAAAAAGTGGTTTTAGAAACTTTTCTTATCAAAATTCTAATTTCAAGTAAACCTGGTATTTTAATAATTTACATATTTGGAAACTAGATTCAAAATTCTAAATTTCATATTACTGACTTTTTTTAAGATTCATTGTGGAAGTGCCTCAAATTTTCAGTCCAAGTGTGACAAATTATGAAAAATAGCAAAAACATTTCCACTTTTTGAGTTTTTTGTGTACCCAACTTCTTGCATCAACCCGTCTATATGACCCAACTAGGGGAATATGTTGCACCTGGTAAAGAGGAAAAGGTATGAAAACTTGTCAAGTCCCTATATGGTCTCAAACAAGCTCCAAGAGCTTGGTATATTAAAATTAATGAACATTTCCTAAACACATGGTTTTACTAGGCATCCATATGATCTAAATCTCTATCTCAAGGATCAAGGGGGGATATTGTGATTGTTATTGTATATGTTGATGACTTAGTTATCAAAGGAAGCTTAGAAGCAATGATTGATACAACCAAGAATGATCTCAAGAAGGCCTTTGATATGACAAATCTCAGGCTACTTCACTATTGCCTCGATTTAGAGGTATGGCAGACAAATCACCATATCTTTGTTTCTCAAAGAAAATATGCCAAGACACTGCTTGAGAAATTAAAAATGATGGATTCCAAATCCATTTCTACACCTATAGAATCAGGTTTGTAGTTATCTACATCTGATATATCTCCTTGAGTGAACGCAACTCTCTATCGTCAAATGATTGGAGATTTGATTTACATGACATATACTAGACTAGATATCAGTTTTGTTGTTAAGTATCTTTCACGATTCATGCAAGAACCAAAGAAATACCATTGGATAGTAGAAAAAAGTCTCTTAAGGTATCTCCATGGTATAATGAATCATGGTTTTGAATATAAAAAAGAATGATCAATTCTTCTTAACTAGGTACACAGATGCAGATTATGCAGGTTCTATTGATGATAGGAAACCCACTTCTAGATTTTTTATCTTCCTCAGATCAGGTCCTATTTCTTGGGGAAGTAAGAAGCAAGCCATAGTTTCTCATTCCTCAACAGAGGCGGAATATCCAACAATAAGTGCAACAATTTGTGAGGCAGTTTGGCTATGTCACATATTAGAAGGGTTGGGGGTACCTCAAAACCAGCCTACTGTCCTCTACTGTGATAATTAGAGTGTTCTCAAGCTTGTTTGTAATCTAATGTTTCGTGAACGAACAAAGCATATTGAAGTTGACTATCACTTAATTCGAGAACATGTTCAACAAAACAACATCCAACTCCAATTCTGCTCAACTCAAGAACAAAGTGTAGATATCTTCACAAAGCCTCTTGCTAGTGTGAAGTTCGAAACATTTCAGGGTCCTCTTATTAGTACTTTAAAACAATGATGTAATAAGGGGAGAATGTTGGTATATTCCATCATTGTCCACTAGTTAATAGTTTGTTTTCATTTGTTATTGTCTTGTAGTGTGTTTAGGAATTGAGTTGGTAATATGTTATACCTGTCACTGTTGACAAACACACGGGTTATCTCCTATCTTCTTGTATAAATAGATGACTATAATGTAAAGGAGATCAATTTGATTACTCTGCAAAATCTATTAAATATACACCACTTTCTCATAAAATAACCTTAGCAAGGTAGTTTGATAAGGATGAACAACTTCCAAATATTCTTTTTCATTGTCATCGCAAACTGTATTTACAAAAAATGTCAACCCATTGATTGCTTGCATGAAGTAATTCAAGATCATGAGTTGGTAAATGATCCATCATGGAGTGTTCATTATATTATTTTGTACCCATTTTTTTTTGGGTATGATATTATTTTTAAGAAATAAATGAGTCATTTGTTATTTGGCGAGTTGTGTAGGGCCTTTCAAATGAGGTGATCATTTGCACTTGTAAAATGAAGAAATTCAATGATTAGGTATTTGGGTTTGGTTTTATTTACCATCATTTGCATGTCCTTCTCAAATCCTAGATCTCAATGAAGTAGGGCTGATGGAAAACCATTTATCTCCATTTATGATAGACTCACAATGGGTTACAAGGTTATTGCAAGTTCTTGAAAGTTTGGTCTTTGTTTAAAATTTGTTTGACATATATGAGTAGAACATGACCAAGAAATTGATTCAAGTAGTGCATGCTATAATGCTACTATTTGTGTAGGGGACACAAAACTTTAAAGTGTTCAAAATGCTACCCTAGTGTTGCAAAAGGGTGTCTCAACCTTGCATTCCTAATGTTCATTTAATATATTTTGTATGCACTTTCTATTTTTATAACATACATAACTAATTTAAACCATAAATGATATTAATTAATTTAAATCTTTCCACTTTAGTTGACTATCAAATCTCATATAAGAAAGTTGACATCGTAATATCAAATTAGAACACTTTAAGCTTATTATCTTAACTTAATCCAAATATTCTATTACTAAAAATCCTTTACAAGTCTGTTACAAAGGTTGGTATCACACTACAGTAGAACAAGAAAATAGCGCCTAAAATAGTGTCGGATTTCAATGTATTTCAGTCCATGAATTGGGCGAGTTGGTCGGTGCTAAACTCGGTGCAAACAGGCATGCACATCTCAGTGCCAACTTTTGTGCCAGACATAACGCCAGAGTTAGCATCGTAAAATCACAGCGCTCTTGTTAGCGCTAGGAAATAGCATCAAAAATAACACCTTTGTTAATGACTAAAATAGCGCCAGGAAATAGCATCAGAAATAGTGCCTAAATTAGCGCCCAATTAGGCTTCCGGTTTTGCTTCTATGTCTACTCCCATTTTTGCTTCTAGTTTTGCTTCCAATTTTGCTTCCAAGTTTGCTTCTGGTTTTGCTTCCAGTTTTGCTTCCAGTTTTGCCTCCAGTTTTGCTTCTGGTTTTGCTTCTGGTTTTGCTTCCAGTTTTGCTTTTGGTTTTGCTTCCAGTTTTGCTTCCAAGTTTGCTTCTAATTTTGCTTCAAATTTTGCTTCCACGTTTACTTCCATTTTCGCTTCCAATTTTGCTTCCAATTTTGCTTCTAGTTTGGCTTCTATTGTTGATTCCTTTTTTGCTTCTAAAAATTCTTCTTGTTTTTCTTCCTTTTATTAATTTAATATGTTTTATTTCAATTTAATTAGCTAAATATATCATGCCTCTTGAATTACTCATATGATTATAGACTAAGTAATTTAATTATTTAACTCATGATTAAATAACAAGACAATTATTTTTTTTGGGTCAGTAACACAAAATTTTTGTATTGCTTGTAAAGATAAAAAAGTACATCTATTGTTCAGTGTCATTACCCACCAAAATTCCATAGCAAATGACAAAAACCAGAGGCACCTTAATGTGCAAAGTAAAACATTAAATAAACCCCGTAACCCCTCTAACTATTTACCAGTAAAATCTTTACAAAAAATAACCACCATTAATAGTGTTCAGAGTTACACACTTTAATACAACAAAAGTAGAGGGAGAATTCAAAATCAAACACAAAAAAACATGACCAGTCTTAATGAGCTCCACCCAGACCCAACAGACGCTTGGTTATCTCCTTCAGAGGCTTCTTCTTCCGCTGCTTCCCCGACTTCTTCTTCTGGCGCTTCCTTTTTGCTTCCAATCCCTACATCTTCACCTTTGCTTGTTCAATGAAGAGTTTGAGCGCTTTCCATCCCAAACGTGCTTCCTCACAACAACAATCTTTGTATTTTCCTTTGGGCCAATGAATAAAGGGTTTGATCCCCGGTCTCCCATAGAGCTCCTCAATTTTATCATCTACCAATCCTTCAGAATAATCTAAACCTACACCCAAAACCACCCATTCGAGAATGGACTCCATGCCTACCAGAAAATCTTCATGCATAATTTTTTGCATCACCATCCTCACCATTTCCACTGGTTCACCTAAATCCAAGCCCCACACCGTAATTAAGGAGTAAACGTCCATGTTGGTTTGGTATCTGTGTTTCAGAGAGTCAAATCCCTGCCACAAATCATTTTTGCATGCTGCACTAGCAGCTCGTTGTCAACAAGGAAAAGGCCCTCCAGTCATTTTCTAGATGCCTCTTCATAAAACGGGCCCAAAGATCTTCGTGATTGGAAGGTGAAATTGGCTTCCATTTCTCTTGACATCTAGCGCCACCACCACCAAATTTTGTTGCCGAGTTCTTCTTGACCTTTTCCAAATGCAATTAACACATCTTAATTGAGGGCTTGCATTTAACACCATCTTGGATTTCACACACTTTCTATTAATGAAGTACTACTTCACCACCGCCCACCACCCCTACCTTCGTTTGTCATTTAAGGCGTTGTCCTCTCGTATGTTTTCACCTAAGTCTGCTAACTTAACACCTCTAAAATCCTCCAACCTAAATTCCCCTGTTTCACCAAAATTTAAAGCCCATTTAGATAATACATCTACTTCCACATTACCACCTCTTTTAATGTGGTTCACCGGAAAACTTTCAATCACGTTCTAGAGGTGCCAAGCATTAATTTTACCTTTCATCACCGCTTGAACTATTATTGTAACATGATCATCATCTATAATTAAAACAAGTGAGTCAAATATCTATAATTTAATTGAATTTGACAACATCCATCTTGAGCAGTAAATTAAAATCATCATACATAATTAATATCCATCCAAAAATCATCGACCGCTTTTAATATATATAAATTGACAAGTCAATACTGATAAGATCATCATCATATATAACTAAAACAAGTGAAAGTCAAATATTCCATTACATCAAAAACATGTCAAAATGATACATGTCCAACAGTCGACATAAGTGAAAATGATACATGTACAAATGATATAAATAAAATTGATAAATTATGTAACTCAAACTGATACAAGTCAAGATGATACATGTCCAAATGATATAGTGAAAAATTGAAAATGATACATGTCAATATGATACAACTCAATAATATAGTACTATAGGCCGTGAAAATGATACATATGATAGTAACCATGAAAAGAGTCATCATAATGATATATTAGCAATGACCAATGATGTAGTCTATATGATCATGAATGTCACTGGTTACTATCACTAACTATCTCATCATCATCATCATCATCATCATCATCATCG